>JAQNBH010000016.1:1684858-1719858 GCA_028752905.1 Cladorhizidae sp. MBARI D1340-BT2 | reverse complement strand
TGACTGTGGCACTGGGTGTAGAAGAGTCTGCTACCTGGTGACTGTGGCACTGGGTGTAGAAGAGTTGGCTACCTGGTGACTGTGGCACTGGGTGTAGAAGAGTTGGCTACCTGGTGACTGTGGCACTGGGTGTAGAAGAGTCTGCTACCTGGTGACTGTGGCACTGGGTGTAGAAGGGTTGGCTACCTAGTGACTGTGGCACTGGGTGTAGAAGAGTCTGCTACCTGGTGACTGTGGCACTGGGTGTAGAAGAGTCTGCTACCTAGTGACTGTGGCACTGGGTGTAGAAGAGTTGGCTACCTGGTGACTGTGGCACTGGGTGTAGAAGAGTTGGCTACCTGGCGACTGTGGCACTGGGTGTAGAAGAGTCTGCTACCTGGTGACTGTGGCACTGGGTGTAGAAGAGTTGGCTACCTGGTGACTGTGGCACTGGGTGTAGAAGAGTTGGCTACCTGGTGACTGTGGCACTGGGTGTAGAAGAGTCTGCTACCTGGTGACTGTGGCACTGGGTGTAGAAGAGTCTGCTACCTGGTGACTGTGGCACTGGGTGTAGAAGAGTCTGCTACCTGGTGACTGTGGCACTGGGTGTAGAAGAGTCTGCTACCTGGTGACTGTGGCACTGGGTGTAGAAGAGTCTGCTACCTGGTGACTGTGGCACTGGGTGTAGAAGAGTTGGCTACCTGGTGACTGTGGCACTGGGTGTAGAAGAGTCTGCTACCTGGTGACTGTGGCACTGGGTGTAGAAGAGTCTGCTACCTGGTGACTGTGGCACTGGGTGTAGAAGAGTCTGCTACCTGGTGACTGTGGCACTGGGTGTAGAAGAGTTGGCTACCTGGTGACTGTGGCACTGGGTGTAGAAGAGTCTGCTACCTGGTGACTGTGGCACTGGGTGTAGAAGAGTCTGCTACCTGGTGACTGTGGCACTGGGTGTAGAAGAGTCTGCTACCTAGTGACTGTGGCACTGGGTGTAGAAGAGTCTGCTACCTAGTGACTGTGGCACTGGGTGTAGAAGAGTTGGCTACCTGGTGACTGTGGCACTGGGTGTAGAAGAGTTGGCTACCTGGTGACTGTGGCACTGGGTGTAGAAGAGTTGGCTACCTGGTGACTGTGGCACTGGGTGTAGAAGAGTTGGCTACCTGGTGACTGTGGCACTGGGTGTAGAAGAGTTGGCTACCTGGTGACTGTGGCACTGGGTGTAGAAGAGTCTGCTACCTGGCGACTGTGGCACTGGGTGTAGAAGAGTCTGCTACCTAGTGACTGTGGCACTGGGTGTAGAAGAGTCTGCTACCTGGTGACTGTGGCACTGGGTGTAGAAGAGTTGGCTACCTGGTGACTGTGGCACTGGGTGTAGAAGAGTCTGCTACCTGGTGACTGTGGCACTGGGTGTAGAAGAGTTGGCTACCTGGTGACTGTGGCACTGGGTGTAGAAGAGTCTGCTACCTGGCGACTGTGGCACTGGGTGTAGAAGAGTCTGCTACCTGGTGACTGTGGCACTGGGTGTAGAAGAGTTGGCTACCTGGTGACTGTGGCACTGGGTGTAGAAGAGCTGGCTACCTGGTGACTGTGGCACTGGGTGTAGAAGAGTCTGCTACCTGGTGACTGTGGCACTGGGTGTAGAAGAGTCTGCTACCTGGTGACTGTGGCACTGGGTGTAGAAGAGTCTGCTACCTGGTGACTGTGGCACTGGGTGTAGAAGAGTTGGCTACCTGGTGACTGTGGCACTGGGTGTAGAAGAGTTGGCTACCTGGCGACTGTGGCACTGGGTGTAGAAGAGTCTGCTACCTGGTGACTGTGGCACTGGGTGTAGAAGAGTCTGCTATCTAGTGACTGTGGCACTGGGTGTAGAAGAGTCTGCTACCTGGTGACTGTGGCACTGGGTGTAGAAGAGTCTGCTACCTGGTGACTGTGGCACTGGATGTAGAAGAGTCTGCTACCTGGTGACTGTGGCACTGGGTGTAGAAGAGTTGGCTACCTGGTGACTGTGGCACTGGGTGTAGAAGAGTCTGCTACCTGGTGACTGTGGCACTGGGTGTAGAAGAGGCTGCTACCTGGTGACTGTGGCACTGGGTGTAGAAGAGTCTGCTACCTGGTGACTGTGGCACTGGGTGTAGAAGAGTCTGCTACCTAGTGACTGTGGCACTGGGTGTAGAAGAGTTGGCTACCTGGTGACTGTGGCACTGGGTGTAGAAGAGTCTGCTACCTGGTGACTGTGGCACTGGGTGTAGAAGAGTCTGCTACCTGGTGACTGTGGCACTGGGTGTAGAAGAGTTGGCTACCTGGTGACTGTGGCACTGGGTGTAGAAGAGTTGGCTACCTGGTGACTGTGGCACTGGGTGTAGAAGAGTCTGCTACCTGGTGACTGTGGCACTGGGTGTAGAAGAGTCTGCTACCTGGTGACTGTGGCACTGGGTGTAGAAGAGTTGGCTACCTGGTGACTGTGGCACTGGGTGTAGAAGAGTTGGCTACCTAGTGACTGTGGCACTGGGTGTAGAAGAGTCTGCTACCTGGTGACTGTGGCACTGGGTGTAGAAGAGTCTGCTACCTGGTGACTGTGGCCACTGTGTGTAGAAGAGTTGGCTACCTGGTGACTGTGGCACTGGGTGTAGAAGAGCTGGCTACCTGGTGACTGTGGCACTGGGTGTAGAAGAGTTGGCTACCTGGTGACTGTGGCACTGGGTGTAGAAGAGTCGGCTACCTGGTGACTGTGGCACTGGGTGTAGAAGAGTTGGCTACCTGGTGACTGTGGCACTGGGTGTAGAAGGGTTGGCTACCTGGTGACTGTGGCACTGGGTGTAGAAGAGTCTGCTACCTGGTGACTGTGGCACTGGGTGTAGAAGAGTTGGCTACCTGGTGACTGTGGCACTGGGTGTAGAAGAGTTGGCTACCTGGTGACTGTGGCACTGGGTGTAGAAGAGCTGGCTACCTGGTGACTGTGGCACTGGGTGTAGAAGAGTTGGCTACCTGGTGACTGTGGCCACTGTGTGCTGGAAGAGTTTGATAACTAGTCTTGAAATAGACTATTGTGTGTGTGATAATGAATTGAGTGCAAACTCGTCTTACACATCTGGCCTGCTGGGGTATTGTTTTTCAGCTTTTGTGACAGCAATTGTGATTTAGAAAGGAATATTTGGTATGCTGTTGTTGATATAGCTAAGAGCAATGCACAACATTGTGACCATGACTACGCATACCAGAGTACTACTGTGGAGGGTGTTTTTTTGGAAAAAAGTGTTGACCAGTTTGGTTGTTTTCTGTATCTTATAAGCCAACACAATTACTTGATCCTCTTCACTTCAATATAAAAATCAACCACTTGCACTGAGTACTTGCACACTATGAAATACATAAGTGAATGTGTTTCTGTATTTCAGCATGTAAATTTTGCACTTTCGTCTCTGTGTACAAAGTTGTCACGAAAACAAGAGCTTCCCACACAGTGTTCCCCCCTCTCCCCCTCCCACATGCCCTACTATGCGTTGCCATGGTCACAACTTAGTGCACCTGTTGGTTTTTTAAAGATACAGAAAACATGGTCAACACTTGTTGACCCTCCCCAGTACTCTGGAATGAGTTGCTTTGTGTGTTGGCCTTAGCTATATCAACAACAGCATACCCCAATGAGGGACATGCCACACCCATTTAACTGACTATGCTTGAGGCTATGCAACTAAGCATTATTCTCTAGTGTGTGTGGTGTGTGTGTTACATAGTGTGCCATTTCTTGATGGATTCCTTGGACATGTGCTTTAAAATTTATTTCCTCCATATCAGAAGTACCACAAGACTACTGACCAGATGGTAGAGGTGTCCTTGGAATCACCACAAGACTACTGACAGATGGAGGTGTCCTTGAGCACCACAAGACTACTGACCAGATGGTAGAGGTGTCCTTGAGCACCACAAGACTACTGACAGATGGAGGTGTCCTTGAGCACCACAAGACTACTCACCAGATAGTATAGGTGTCCTATAGTTTCATTGTTTGTCATGACTCATATGATGAAACAGAAATGTGCAAATTACTGTTAAACTTGTAACTGATGTGATTATAAACTGTGCATGCTGCCCTAGCTCTTAGTGCGCACTCTTTGACAGTTCTTAGCATCATCAATCCACGGGATCAAAGTGGCATTCTCTTCTGCTCTTCTCTTTAGGAGGGAGGTGCTGATCCACTTTCAGGAGTAGCTAGATGATGTGAGTCAGCCACAGTCAGCAAGTCTAAGCTGCTATGTGTCTGGGTAAGGTTCCAGCATTGACTAAAGCTGCTATGTGTCTGGGTAAGGATCCAGCATTGATTGAAGCTGCTAGATATGTGTCTGGGTAAGGATTCAGCATTGACTGAAGCTGCTATGTGTCTGGGTAAGGATCCAACATTGACTGAAGCTGCTAGCCATGTGTCTGGGTAAGGATCCAGCATTGACTGAAGCTGCTAGATATGTGTCTGGGTACGGATCCAGCATTGACTGAAGTTGCTATGTGTCTGGGTAAGGATCCAGCATTGGCTGAAGTTGCTATGTGTCTGGGTAAGGATCCAGCATTGGCTGAAGCTGCTATGTGTCTGGGTAAGGATCCAGCATTGTCTGAAGCTGCTAGCTATGTGGCTGTAAGGATCCAGCATTGACTGAAGCTGCTAGCTATGTGGCTATAAGGATCCAGCATTGACTGAAGCTGCTATGTGTCTGGGTAAGGATCCAGCATTGACTGAAGCTGCTATGTGTCTGGGTAAGGATCCAGCATTGACTGAAGCTGCTAGCTATGTGTCTGGGTAAGGATCCAGCATTGACTGAAGCTGCTAGCTATGTGGCTGTAAGGATCCAGCTATGTGGCTGTAAGGGTCCAGCATTGACTGAAGCTGCTATGTTCATCGCATGATGATATATAATTAATTTTAAAGTCCTTTTGTGACATAAACAGGACAGGAGTGAGGAGATTCTAGACTGCCAGATTCGGGACAGTTGGCAACAAAGTCAGATATCTCAGATTTTGGCAAGAACTCGAGTACAAATGCAGAACAAACAAAGTGTCTCCCTCACCTCTCAGGCGGTAATTTTAAAGGGGGTCTAAATGAGTGAGTATGCCTACAATGTCTTCCATACCTCCTCCGAGTGAGTTTTAGTGCCAAAAGTCAGTGCTTTTAAACGGCATAAGCATTGTAGGGAAGCAGGTCAGCGGATGCAAATGAGTTAATATTTTCAGGGAAGAGTCACAATTTTTAAAACCTATTTACTTCATCAGCAAGAACACTTATATACATAGTAGGTTTAGAGCTAGGGCTGCTATATTTAGAGCTAACACTGCTATATTCAGAACTAAGGCTGCTATATTTAGAGCTAGGGATGCTATATTTTATATTTAGATCTAGGGATGCTATATTTTATATTTAGATCTAGGGATGCTATATTTTATAGGTAGGCTCGATGGCTTTTAATTTAATTAAGTTAAATTCAAAATGACGTCAGGTATCTTTGCGGCGATGTTTCCTGTTATGCTAATTACCATGGTTTTATTCCGTTTCCTGTTTCATGTTAAGTGTTTATATAAGTTCTGTAGTCGCACCATAGTGATGGCTTTTGCTATCTATTATTGCTAGTAGCAATAGTTTTCTAGTTGTTGTAGTAGGCAGTTGTAGGTCACTAGTCTAACGACTGTGACCATTACTTACAAGAGCATGCATCTCGGGCTACCAACTTCTGGCGACGAGGATAAAGCACCTACTAGACTACTCACGAACCTTTCAACCCGACTGGAACATATACGAAGAGAAACTCCTGATCAATTCGCCAGTAGCCGCGTGAAATTCGTGCGCGTGTAATTAACTTAAAATAAATAATTAACTAAAAGCATATAATAAACTGGTGTTAATGGACTATCATCCTTTGAAGACATTAATGAGAGTATTAATGAATATAGACTCTGGACTATCATCCTTTGAAGACATTAATGAGAGTGTATTGCTGAATATACACTCGTCCTCAAGATGCATATAATATGTTTCTTGGTTCTACATAGATTAAAGCTCAGGCAATGGGTCCTGCTAATGTATCTGTGGTCTCGGGAGTATCCTGTATGCGAGGCAAGCCGAGATGCTGGCATCAGTCCACAAAGAGGGTTGGATATCTACCAGTGGCTGAGGGAAGTCTGGCTATTGCAAGCGCCAATTGTGCTTGGAGGGGTGGTGCAAATAGATGAATCGCTCTTCCGACACAAACCAAAGGTTTATAGACAGATATAGTATATTTAGAAACCTACTTACTTTACCTTATCTACTTTACCTTATCTTATCTTACCTTATCTGGATCCCATTATCTTACTTTACCTAATCTAACATACAGCACCACAGAGGCAGACCTCCAGCCCAAGAAGTCTGGGTGTTCGGAATGGTCGACATGTCGACCTCTCACCAGTCTTGGGATACATGCAGGAAGTGGCGAAAAGAGGTGCGGCCACCCTACTGCCCATCATACAAGCCCATATTGCACCCAACACAGTCATCCACTCAGACCAGTGGAGGGCTTATAACCAAGTTCGATCGCTTGCTGGTATCCCTAGCCACCAAACTGTCAACCATTCCCAACATTTTGTAATATAAGTCAGCAATACCCTGTATGAATGATATGATAATGAAATGTATGTATAAAATAACAATTGGATGGGAATAAGAATTGGATGGGAATAACAATTATAAAATATATAGCAATTGAATTATAGCAACAATTGAATTATAGCAAGAATAATAAAATAGATGGGCCATTAATTAGGTTCCATTAACACCTGGTTGTGCTATGCTTTTAGTTAATTATTTATTTTAAGTTAATTACACGCGCACGAATTTCACGCGGCTACTGGCCGTATAATGTGAATTGATCAGTTCTACTTTGTGGCTAACAGCATAGCCAAGAAGCGCTCGATTCTGCTTACTGTGTGCGGCGACCCAACGTTCAAGCTTTTGCGCAGCTTAGTAGGTGAGAGAAACAAGGTTCCACAAATGGCATTGTTATCCAACGATGGGCAATTACACTGTCTGCATACCACTACACAATCCGCTACAAGGCTGGAAGACACCTCTCCACGCTCACAGTCTCCTGCCCCGCCCAATCACTACCTCCAGTGATTGCGTACGTTAGGACGCCGCACACAGTATAATTCCTTATGTCTGGATGGCTGAACAAGGAGTACCAACCTACTTCACAAAAAGGAATGAACTCAGTTTCCTTGATGGATGTCTTCTCCGTGTCCACCAGCCCACAGCTGATTTTAGATGAGATTCATGAGACTCATTCTGGGCCTTTCCCTGGTCACATATGGTGGCCTGGCATGGATGCAGAGATTGTACAACTGGTGAAAACCTGTCAAGTATGTCAGGAGTCATGACCAGCGCCTGCAGCTGCCCCACTCCATCCTTGGGAATGGCCTTCGCAACCATGGAGCAGAATCCATCTCGATTTTGCAGGTCCATTTCTAGGACATATTATGTTCCTAATAGCTACTCGTTGATGCACATTCAAAGTGGATGGATGTCCATAATTTCTTCCTCAAAAACGATTGAGAAACTAGGGTTCATATTTGCCAATCATGGAATGCCTCACAAAATTGTGACTGACAATGGTCCTTCCTTCACCAGTGAGGAATTCGAGACCTTCATGGCTGAAAATGGCATTGTGCACGTTACAACAGCTCCATACCATCCTTCAAGCAATGGGTTAGCTGAGCGTGAAAACCTTCTAAAGTATTCAAGAAAAAGTTTCGAAATTTCTATTCACATATCGTATCACTCCACAGACTACCACAGACATTTCCCCAGCACAATTGCTAATGAATCGTCGTCTTAGATCTCGTCTGGACAGACTCTTTCCCAGACATCACTCCATGTGTTGAGAAGCAACGGGCAAAGCAAGCTGAGCAGCTGATACTTCAAAGCCACTCAGAACCTTCCAAGTAGGAGATGCTGTTTATGTGAAAGATTTCTCCACTGTAACAAGACCTGGCTTCCAGGTAACGTCATAAAAGTCACTGGACCTCTCTCTTACCACGTGGAACTTGAGTCTGGTCGCATTGTCCGTCGTCACGTGCATGCTGTACGCAGGAGGGATGTTCACACTCTTTCCACCGAAAGAACTTCTTCCTCCACCTCTGTGGATGATATTTACCTTCCTGACGTACACCCGGCACCTGCTGTTCCACTTGTGGATCATCCTGGACCCACAACTGCTTCGCAAGCATTTCCCATACCACCACCACCTTCCGTTCCATCAACTCGTAAAGGCATCGAACTGCACTCGACTGCTACTCGCCGATTGGCCTGTCACTGCCGTCCGCCCGACAAACTTGGATGGTGACAGGCCATGTTATGGTCTGTTATGGTCTCAGAGGGGGGAAGTGTCATAACTGACTCATTAGTAGAAACATTATTCAGGCATATGCTTAATTACCGTGGTTTTATTCTGTTTCCTGTTTCCTGTTAATTAAGTGTTTATATAAATTCTGTAGTCACAACATTTGATGGCTTTTGCTATCTATTATTGTAAGTGCAATAGTTTTGTAGTAGTTGTAGTTGGTAGTTGTTGGTGACCAGTCTAATGACTGTGACCGGTAGCTACAAGAGCGTGCATCTCGGGTTACTTCAAATTGGAATCAGGCCATTGGCAAGGAACTTGATTAACTCGAGCATGAAGATATATGCTCAAGAAGATCGATCACAGTGACTGGGTCACACCTATTGTAGCAGTGACTTTATGCTTTTATGAGCTTTTTGAGGGGTTTTGTCAGTGTTTTTCAGTGTTTTCCCAGTGGTTTCCCAGTGTTTTTCAGTGTTTTCCCAGTATTTTTCAGTGTTTTCCCAGTGTTTCAAAGTTAATGATTTGATCTTTACCTGGCAAAAAATCTTCCAAAGCTGATTAAGGTTAAAAACATTTTCTATGAAGTCGGCTGGAAATTACCGCTCTAGTTAGAATATGTCCTAATTGAGGTAAAAAGTTGGAAATTTAACATGGTTTTCATGGGATTAACATTCCTTGGCTCAAATACGTGTTAAGCAGGGTAACTCTATGTATCCTTCTCTCTGTTAAACTCTAATATTAGTTTTGATGACTTTTGCAGGGAGTGTCAAATATCTCGACTTTCCAGCTTATAAGAAGACATTATCTTCTTTGCCACACATGATAATTTTAAGTGTCATGTACGAAACATAAGAGGACTATGTCCTAAGCCCTCACAACTTCTCAATTCCTCACATGAATGCGAGGCATAGGTAAGCAGGTGTTAATTTAGTGTTCATTGGTCAGTGACATGCAAAATAGTCAAGAGACGACTATTGTGCAACTTTTGAAACTACTGGTGTGAGTGTATCTCTTGAGGCTGCGCTAAAACTCCAATATTATTGTTGATGCCTTTTACATGGTTGAGTGTCAAGTGTTGATGCCTTTTACATGGTTGAGTGTCTAGTGTTGATGCCTTTTAGATGGTTGAGTGTCTAGTTTTGATGCTTTTAGATGGTGGAGTGTCTAGTTTTGATGCTTTTAGATGGTGGAGTGTCAAGTGTTGATGCCTTTTAGATGGTTGAGTGTCTAGTATTGATGCCTTTTAGATGGTTGAGTGTCTAGTGTTGCTGCCTTTTACATGGTGGAGTGTCAAGTGTTGATGCCTTTTAGATGGTTGAGTGTCTAGTTTTGATGCTTTTAGATGGTGGAGTGTCTAGTTTTGATGCCTTTTAGATGGTTGAGTGTCTAGTGTTGATACCTTTTAGATGGTTGAGTGTCAAGTGTTGATGCCTTTTAGATGGTAGAGTGTCTAGTGTTGATGCCTTTTAAATGGTTGAGTGCCAAGTGTTGATGCCTTTTACATGGTGGAGTGTCAAATGTTGATGCCTTTTAGATTGAGTGTCGAGAATTGATGCTTTTTACATGAGTGTCTAGTGTTGATGCCTTTTAAATGGTTGAGTGTCAAGTGTTGATGCCTTTTACATGGTGGAGTGTCAAGTGTTGATGCCTTTTACATGGTTGAGTGTCTAGTGTTGATGCCTTTTAGATGGTTGAGTGTCTAGTTTTGATGCTTTTAGATGGTGGAGTGTCTAGTTTTGATGCTTTTAGATGGTGGAGTGTCAAGTGTTGATGCCTTTTAGATGGTTGAGTGTCTAGTATTGATGCCTTTTAGATGGTTGAGTGTCTAGTGTTGCTGCCTTTTACATGGTGGAGTGTCAAGTGTTGATGCCTTTTAGATGGTTGAGTGTCTAGTTTTGATGCTTTTAGATGGTGGAGTGTCTAGTTTTGATGCCTTTTAGATGGTTGAGTGTCTAGTGTTGATACCTTTTAGATGGTTGAGTGTCAAGTGTTGATGCCTTTTAGATGGTAGAGTGTCTAGTGTTGATGCCTTTTAAATGGTTGAGTGCCAAGTGTTGATGCCTTTTACATGGTGGAGTGTCAAATGTTGATGCCTTTTAGATTGAGTGTCGAGAATTGATGCTTTTTACATGAGTGTCTAGTGTTGATGCCTTTTAAATGGTTGAGTGTCAAGTGTTGATGCCTTTTACATGGTGGAGTGTCAAGTGTTGATGCCTTTTACATGGTGGAGTGTCAAGTGTTGATGCCTTTTACATGGTGGAGTGTTCAAGTGTTGATGCCTTTTACATGGTGGAGTGTTCAAGTGTTGATGCCTTTTAGATGGTGGAGTGTTCAAGTGTTGATGCCTTTTAGATGGTTGAGGGTCTAGTGTTGATGCCTTTTAGATGGTGGAGTGTCAAGTGTTGATGCCTTTTAGATGGTTGAGTGTCAAGTGTTGATGCCTTTTAAATGGTTGAGTGTCAAGTGTTGATGCCTTTTAGATGGTTGAGTGTCAAGTGTTAATGCCTTTTAGATGGTGCAGTGTCAAGTGTTGATGCCTTTTAGATGGTTGAGTGTCTGTTGTTGATGCCTTTTAGATGGTTGAGTGTCAAGTGTTGATGCCTTTTCATGGTGGAGTGTCAAGTGTTGATGCCTTTTACATGGTGGAGTGTCAAGTGTTGATGCCTTTTACATACTTGCCAACTTTCCATAAGTTAATTCCGGGACATTAATTTTTATATACGGCGCGAATTTTCGACGACGCCCCCTAATTAGCGTGCGTGACCACGCCATTAATTTTATACGCGATTTTCGAGAGCAGGGGAAGATGTGGGTCACTTCTTGGTACCTAACTAACCGGTTCATCTCATCATACAGCTGTGAGGTAGTATTCTCTGTAGATTTCTGGAAGAGGCGGTTGAATTGAGGGCAAGATAAAAGAACAACAGAGGTTTCGTCAGAGGATTCTCAAGCCTTGAAAGAATGCTACAGACCTTAGCTGTTTCAGCTTCCTCACAAGACAAGAAGAATGACTTCAAACCATCATACTGCATGAGGTAACGATTCACACACTTCAGAAGCTGAGCCATCGTGTGGGGCAATGCTTCAAAATCACCCCTGGCTCAGTGGTGAAAAGTGAACACCATAGGATGACAAATTGCTGCCCTCTTGCTGCTATGGAAGTAGTAGAATATGTCGATGAAGAGCTGGTCAATGTTCACTGGGAGTACTTTCAAACCAGCTTTGACTGTTAAATCAGCCAAATGGCAGATGCAACCAACATCATACAAAGTTGGGATCTCATCCTTAATCAACTTCTGCACACCTGACCTCACTCCTTTCATAACTTTGGTGGTATCAGACATGAAAGACACTGCATTGTCAAAGCTGAGCCCATTCTTAGTCAGTGACTCCTTCAAGGCTTGAAACAAGTTGGTAGCTATATCAATGTTCACAACAGGCATATCCAAGAATCTCGTCCGTACTTACCTACCTGTGGATCAAGAAGCCTCAAAAGAATTATGCAAGACTTATCCCTCTTGTCATGGGATTCATCAATCATCAAAGAGAATGGACCACTTGACATTGACTCCATAACTCTCTGTATGAAGTAAGGAGCAAGAGCTTTCTTTACTATGGTGGTGGTTTTGGTGTGGGAACAGGATAATTTCTTTGCAATTTCAGAGTCTGGGAACATCTTGCTGAAAAGCTTGGTGGCATGGTCACTAGACAGAAAGGATATGTTGTGCTTAGCAACAAATGTAGCCCACCTGACCTCTACTTCGATTACTTGATCACTTCTCTGATGTTGGAAGAGAGAGGTGATTGGAATAGTTGATAGCACAGCCTTTGACATATCCTTATGTTTCTTGCTCTTGAGGTGAGATGTGACATCATTATGGCCACCATGGGTAACACCAAAGTCGATTGCACACAGAGTACATCGGGCATACAAGTGACCTGAAATGAAGGCAAGACTACTGACATTACTATTGCATTGAACACAAGCAGCACACTGTACCATGATGTTATTATTTACCCTGTATTTGCTGTATTCCATGCTTACTTACTTTGTCAATCAATTTCATTATATATATTTTATTTATACCTTTGAAACTCTTGCCTATCCCTATCCCCTGAAATTCTTTGATCCATTTATTGTCAAAATGGCATTCTCTCCTCTGCTTCTTTGCTACATTGAGATTGCAGAAGTTTCACGTGAGTGCCGCACCTCCAATCGAAACAAGGTCAAAGGTTGTTTCGCACACCGCTGGAGCCGTAATTGTTTATCTGAAGTTTTTCTCTGCTAAAAAGTGTCTGCTTTACGAGTGTTAAAGGACTAAACTAAACAAGCTTGAGACTGCAGTGGCCATCTAAGCGAGGGGAAGCGCAAGGTGCGCGTAGCTGTAAATTCCGGGACATTTCCGGGACAAGGACACCACCGGGACAAGGCTCAAAATTCCGGGACTGTCCCGGCCATTCCGGGACGGTTGGCAACTCTGCTTTTAGATTGAGTGTCGAGAATTGATGCTTTTTACATGAGTGTCTAGTGTTGATGCCTTTTAAATGGTTGAGTGTCAAGTGTTGATGCCTTTTACATGGTGGAGTGTCAAGTGTTGATGCCTTTTACATGGTGGAGTGTCAAGTGTTGATGCCTTTTACATGGTGGAGTGTTCAAGTGTTGATGCCTTTTACATGGTGGAGTGTTCAAGTGTTGATGCCTTTTAGATGGTAGAGTGTTCAAGTGTTGATGCCTTTTAGATGGTTGAGTGTCTAGTGTTGATGCCTTTTAGATGGTGGAGTGTTCAAGTGTTGATGCCTTTTAGATGGTTGAGTGTCAAGTGTTGATGCCTTTTAAATGGTTGAGTGTCAAGTGTTGATGCCTTTAGATGGTCGAGTGTCAAGTGTTGATGCCTTTTAGATGGTTGAGTGTCAAGTGTTAATGCCTTTTAGATGGTGCAGTGTCAAGTGTTGATGCCTTTTACATGGTTGAGTGTAAAGTGATGATGGTTTTTACACCGAGGGTGTTGGGTTTTACAACATAACGATTCCTTTCCTATAAACTTGACTTTCAAATGCTATGTACTTTGCAAGCGGCACTCTCCTTTACCACTCAAGTAAAATTTATTAGTATATTGTCAGTATACTCCTAGTATACTGTTTTGCAAGGTACACATCGTAAAAGTTTTAATTTTGCCATGTCTTGTCACATATCACTACTAGATAGCTAGCAAGCATTGTATACCTCATTTGCTAGCCATATTTCACCTTCCAAGACAGCAACGGTATATGGCTTGTCTGTGGAGGATACAGGACTAGAAAAAGGCTGCCAGACCCTTTACCAAATGAATAGGCTCAGTGTAGTGATTTGGTTGAGAGTCTGGCTCATGAGACTAGGTTGCTTAGCAGAAAATGCTGGTATATTTTCATGACAACAAGTAAGCTAGATTGCGTGCTGTTTGATTCTGCAGCAGAGAAACATAATTAAAAGGATGTGACCATCTTAGACCACCAGGAAAGCCACTGCATGGATTAGGAATGGCCATAAGCATAGGAATGTGACAAATATTCTAGCATTACAACATCATATAACACCACAAGTATAGTTATTACATCGTCATCAAACACCATATTACAACACCACAAGCATAGTTATTACATCATCATATAACACCACAAGCATAGTTATTACATCATATAACACCACAATCATAGTTATTACATCATTAATAACACCACAAGCATAGGTATTACATCATATAACACCACAAGCATAGTTATTACATCATCATATAACACCACAAGCATAGTTATTACATCATCATATAACACCACACAAGCATGGTTATTACATCATCATATAATACCACAAGCATAGTTATTACATCATCTTATAACACCAAAGCAAAGCATAATTGCCTTGACTCTACCCTAGCCACTGCCCCATCTTACCCATAGCCACTGCCTTGACTCTATCCTAGCCACTGCCCCATCTTTACTCCTAGCCACTGCCTTGACCTTACCCTGGCCACTGCCCCATCTTACCCCTAGCCACTGCCTTGACCCTACCCTAGCCACTGCCCCATCTTACCCCTAGCCACTGCCTTGACCCTACCCTAGCCACTGCCCCATCTTACCCCTAGCCACTGCCCCATCTTACCCCTAGCCACTGCCTTGACCCTACCCTGGCCACTGTCCTATCTTACCCCTAGCCACTGCCTTGACTCTACCCTAGCCACTGCCCCATCTTACCCCTAGCCACTGCCTTGACCTTACCCTAGCCACTGTCCCATCTTACTCCTAGCCACTGCCTTGACCTTACCCTAGCCACTGTCCCATCTTACCATAGCCACGATATTATATTTGGATTGCAAATGATGAGCATAATCCTGACAGAATCTCTACCTGTGGACGCTGCTCAGCGCAAACATGAGGCCAGAAGTTGGAATGCACATGCTGTTTTTTTCTGAGGCAAAGAATGTTAAACTGCTACAGAAAGTGGAGGGAAACTCTTCTTTCCTGGATACACCACTGCCTAGTGAACATATAATTAATAGTGTGTGAGGCTCTTATGAGCAGCACTGTATGGTTTGACTCACCAACCAGCTTACATTGATGAGTTGAACATTAGTGGCTAGTAGTATCATAATGTTCAGCAGTGGCTAGTAGTATCATAATGTTCAGTAGTGGCTAGTAGTATCATAATGTTCAACAGTGGCTGGTAGTATCATAATGTTCACCAGTGGCTGGTAGTATCATAATGTTCAGCAGTGGCTGGTAGTATCATAATGTTCAGCAGTGGCTAGTAGTATCATAATGTTCAGCAGTAGCTATTAGTATCATAATGTTCAGCAGTGGCTAGTAGTATCATAATGTTCAGCAGTGGCTAGTAGTATCATAATGTTCAACAGTGGCTGGTAGTATCATAATGTTCAACAGTGGATGGTAGCATCATAATGTTCAACAGTGGCTAGTACTAACATAATGTTCAGTAGTGGCTAGTAGTATCATAATGTTCAGCAGTGGCTGGTAGTATCATAATGTTCAGCAGTGGCTAGTAGTATCATAATGTTCAGCAGTGGCTGGTAGTATCATAATGTTCAGCAGTGGCTAGTAGTATCATAATGTTCAGCAGTGGCTGGTAGTATCATAATGTTCAGCAGTGGCTAGTAGTATCATAATGTTCAGCAGTGGCTGGTAGTATCATAATGTTCAGCAGTGGCTGGTAGTATCATAATGTTCAGCAGTGGCTGGTAGTATCATAATGTTCAGCAGTGGCTGGTAGTATCATAATGTTCAGCAGTGGCTGGTAGTATCATAATGTTCAGCAGTGGCTAGTAGTATCATAATGTTCAGCAGTGGCTAGTAGTATCATAATGTTCAGCAGTGGCTAGTAGCATCATAATGTTCAGCAGTTGCTGGTAGTATCATAATGTTCAGCAGTAGCTGGTAGCATCATAATGTTCAGCAGTGGCTGGTACTATCATAATGTTCAGCAGTAGCTGGTAGCATCATAATGTTCAGCAGTGACTAGTAGTATCATAATGTTCAGCAGTGGCTAGTAGTATCATAATGTTCAGCAGTGGCTGGTAGTATCGTAATGTTCAGCAGTGGCTGGTAGTATCATAATGTTCAGCCGTGGCTAGTAGTATCATAATGTTCAGCAGTGGCTAGTAGTATCATAATGTTCAGCAGTGGCTGGTAGTCATAATGTTCAGCAGTGGCTGGAAGTATCATAATGTTCAGCAGTGGCTGGTCAGGGGCGGATCCAGGATTTTATTAATTCACTTCTGGTTAAATTGAAAAATTAGCTATTGCAGTTTGCATGACCACCCACACTTTCTCATGATCACTCTTTCAGTTGTGAATGATATATATGCTGTATATTTTCTCCAACATGTATGGCTAACCTCAGTCCTGTGCCCTCAAAAGCCCTATAAAACCTACCCACCGTAGTGGCCTACCATGTCATATTCAGTATATTGATAGCAAATAGCTAGGGTAAATGTAAACACATTTACCATTAAAACATTATGTACTGTAGATGGTAAATTTTAACATTATTATTATATACTATTAAATCATTTCAGGTAGTATTGAGGGTGGATATAATCAGACTATCATGATGATTAAAAAATGTTGAATAGAGGGTAATGTAACAATAAGTGCAGAGAACCAGAAATTTGATGCTATAAAGCAATAATCAGTGAAGTGTAAGGGTTTATAATACCAATATTTTGCGAGGTCGACACATGACAAATCCTTCAACCACTTCTTCTGGTCTTTGTGGTGTGAAAACCAAATTTATTATACAAATAAAGCACAGCAGCAGTAATGTATCATGACCCCAGAACACAAGGAGTCCTGGTTCTAGGAAGTACCTAGAGAAGGGGCTTGGCAAGGGCTTGTGAGACAGTAAACAAATAATGACAGCACAATAATAAATAGTGAATATATGTATAGTTAAAACAATGGTCGAGAAGAGTTCCAAGTCTCGCAAGAAACAGTTGGCTAGAGGCCGAAATTGCCACTTTTGCAGCAGCATCTAGCAGTTTGGATGCTTGTGGTTTTCCATAGAGGGAAAAACTGCCGTCAGGGCTTGTCTAGATGGCAACCGGTGACCTAGTAAGTAGCATTGCAAGTGCATTTAGTCGCTCCCGAGATATCGTACTACTTCTAAGAGAAGTCTTGAGAAAACGTAACACACTGACCGACGCACTCACAGGAAGTAACTGGTAAAGTATGCAATTAGGCATGATCAGTGTGAAGTAAAGTTTGTCCTAGAGTATTTAGCGTCAGAGCCAGTTCGCGTTCCCCTTTCCACTTGCATTCCCATAGACAGCTTTACTGGTACAGTACTAGCTAAGCTAGATCTTGCATCAGGCTAATAGCTAGCTAGCTACATAGTACAGAAACTGGAAAATTAGGCTAACTATTTCAAGATGGCTTTAGGCTTAGCGTAGCTAATCTAGCCACCTAGCTATAGCTGACCACTTACCTTGTCCTCGAAAAGTACTCTTTTATTCCACACTGTTTAAGTCGCTTTGTGGCACAGCCAGAAACACCATCACGGCACGTTCTCTTACTTTCGGTGTGTGTGCAGCAAACTCCTGGCCACTTACCCAATGAAACAACTGCAGCAAACTCCTGGCCACCTACCCAATGAAACAACTGCAGCAAACTCCTGGCCACTACCCAATGAAACAACTGCAGCAAACTCCTGGCCACCTACCCAATGAAACAACTGCAGCAAACTCCTGGCCACCTACCCAATGAAACAACTGCAGCAAACTCATGGCCACCTACCCAATGAAACAACTGCAGCAAACTCCTGGCCACCTACCCAATGAAACAACTGCAGCAAACTCCTGGCCACTACCCAATAAAACAACTGCAGCAAACTCCTGGGCTACAAACTCATGGCCACCTACCCAATGAAACAACTGCTACAAACTCATGGCCACCTACCCAATGAAACAACTGCAGCAAACTCCCGGCCACCTACCCAATGAAACAACTGCAGCAAACTCCTGGCCACTACCCAATGAAACAACTGCAGCAAACTCATGGCCACCTACCCAATGAAACAATTGCAGCAAACTCCTGGCCACTACCCAATGAAACAACTGCAGCAAACTCCTGGCCACCTACCCAATGAAATAACTGCAGCAAACTCCTGGCCACTACCCAATGAAACAACTGCAGCAAGCTCCTGGCCACTACCCAATGAAACAACTCCTGGCCACCTACCCAATGAAACAACTGCAGCAAACTCCTGGCCACTACCCAATGAAACAACTGCAGCAAACTCCTGGCCACCTACCCAATGAAACAACTGTAGCAAACTCCTGGCCACCTACCCAATGAAACAACTGCAGCAAACTCCTGGCCACTACCCAATGAAAGAACTGCAGCAAACTCCTGGCCACTACCCAATGAAACAACTGCAGCAAACTCCTGGCCACCTACCCAATGAAACAACTGCAGCAAACTCCTGGCCACCTACCCAATGAAACAACTGCAGCAAACTCCTGGCCACTACCCAATGAAACAACTGCTACAAACTCATGGCCACCTACCCAATGAAACAACTGCTACAAACTCATGGCCACCTACCCAATGAAACAACTGCAGCAAACTCCTGGCCACTACCCAATAAAACAACTGCAGCAAACTCATGGCCACTACCAACTGCTACAAACTCATGGCCACCTACCCAATGAAACAACTGCTACAAACTCATGGCCACCTACCCAATGAAACAACTGCAGCAAACTCCCGGCCACCTACCCAATGAAACAACTGCAGCAAACTCCTGGCCACTACCCAATGAAACAACTGCAGCAAACTCATGGCCACCTACCCAATGAAACAATTGCAGCAAACTCCTGGCCACCTACCCAATGAAACAACTGCAGCAAACTCCTGGCCACCTACCCAATGAAATAACTGCAGCAAACTCCTGGCCACTACCCAATGAAACAACTGCAGCAAACTCCTGGCCACTACCCAATGAAACAACTCCTGGCCACCTACCCAATGAAACAACTGCAGCAAACTCCTGGCCACTACCCAATGAAACAACTGCAGCAAACTCCTGGCCACCTACCCAATGAAACAACTGTAGCAAACTCCTGGCCACCTACCCAATGAAACAACTGCAGCAAACTTGTAGGCATAATGTTCGGGTGATCCAATAACTCCGGCCATTTTTCTTGAGTTGTTCATGAGTTAGGCCTTTTGTTAGCATGTCTGCTCTCATTTCTTCCATAGGACAGTATTTGAGCCTTACAGATCCTTCGCTCACTTGGTCACAAATAAAATGGTATTTGATTCCGATGTGCTTTGCTCGACCATGATATTGTGGGTTCTTGGTCATCGATATAGCTGATCGGTTGTCTTCATAAATAGTGTGGCCTTTGTAGGAGTACTTCCCAACTCAGTTGTAAGCTGCCTCATCCATATAGCCTCTTGAGCTGCACTTGCTAGGGCCATGTACTCTGCTTCTGACGAGCAGACGACCATGCCTGAGGAGTGTGGACTGGAACAGAAGAAAGTCAAACACTCGCACACTCTTCTAGCACCTGCTAGTGATGACAAGCCAGTCAAAATCGGGAATTTGATGATGTGCGAGGACTTTAGCTCCAAGACTCGGCTGTTGCGAGTGACAGCACAGGTACTGAAATGTTCCAGGATTTGGATGCATAAGATCACTCTGAATTCACCCAGCGTATCACCTCCCAAGACCTGCAGGAAGTCGAAACCAACTGGATTAAGGAGATGCAAATCTCCCTAGTGAGGAATCCCAAGTTTGTGGCATGGCAGCAGCAATTTGGATTATTTATTGATAACACTGGAGTCTGGCGTTGTGGTGGCCGACTAACCAATGCAGACCTCCCATTCATGACTCAGCATCCAATACTATTAGATTCTCAACATCCATTGACTGGATTGATTGTTCTTGATGCTCATGCCGTTGTGAAGCACAATGGTGTCGGTGAGACCTTGGCAGAACTCAGGTCGAGGTATTGGATTGTACGTGGGAGAAGCCTCGTGAAGATGATTTTGCGACGATGTGTCATTTGTAGACGCTTTGAAGGACGAGCACATTATCCACCACCTCCACCACCCCTACCCAGTTTCAGGGTGAGAGAAGCTCCAGTATTCACCTATACTGGAGTGGACTATGCAGGACCTCTGTACATCAAAGAGGTTGGCAGATCAGAAAATAGCAAAGTATGGATTTGTCTTTTTACTTGTTGTGTGGTACGAGCAATACACCTGGAAGTTGTCCCAGATATGACAACTCAATCCTTTATCAGATGCTTTAAGCGTTTTACTGCTCGAAGAGGTGTCCCTATTCAAATCATTTTGGATAATGGCAGAACCTTTAAGTCCGCAGCCAAACTCCTAGTGAAGATACTCAAACATCCTGAAGTGCAAGGATACTTCTCAGGAATCCATATTCAGTGGAGTTTTAACTTGGAGAAGGCACCATGGTGGGGTGGGAAATTCGAACGCATGATTAAATCCGTGAAGCGATGTCTGCGGAAGACAATTGGAAGAGGAAAACTTACCATGGATGAACTCGTGACAGCCACCACTGAAGTGGAAGTGATAGTTCACTCCCAACCCTTGTCTTATCTCTCAACCGAGGATAGAGAAGAGCCACTCACTCCATCACATCATATTACAAGCCGACGTCTTATGAGCTTGCAAGATGGGCCCTACAATAGAGATATCGACGATACCATTGAAGTGAATCAGAATACCCTCACAAAACGGATGGTCTATCTCAGCCGTGTTTTGGACCACTTCTGGGGAAGATGGAAGAAGGACTATCTATTGGAGCTCAGAAATTCGCATCGACATACACTCAACAAGCACCCTGCTGATCCAATTAACATTGGCGACATCGTAATCATACAAGAAGCCGACTAGCCGAGGGGATTTTGGAGATTGGCCAAGATAGAAGACCTCATCACAGGTTCTGATGGTTAAGTCAGAGGTGCTCGCATCCGGACTCGGACAATTGGGAATCGACCCACTTATCTGCAACGACCAGTCCAACTGTTGTATCCATTGGAAGTGCATAGTTGGAGAGATTCCGATGATCATGGGTTATCTGACACCACTGTCCCAAATGAACAGCGGCCTGATATCACTGTTACTCCTGAGGCTGATGTGGAGAGCAGACAGCCATCACCCAGACCAAAGAGAACTGCTGCTCAGAATGCAAGGGAGATTATTAGGGTCCTGGCAGAGGATTCCTAACTGATCATGAACTGAGCAGGTGTATTTATCATGTAACTTTTATCATTATTATTATCTCACAATCCACAGGTTGACCAGTGCTGGTCAACGGGGGAGGATGTTGTGGATCATTATATATTTGAGTTATGTAATCATCTGTCATATATGAGCATGCGCAGTATAATTATGTGGTTTTTGCTTGGATACGAATATTATAACATTGCGAAGAAGCAACAGTGGCGTTAGTTAACTAAACAGTCAAAGAGGTTCCCAAGGCTAAAGAAATGGGGAACAGGTTACTGTTTATTACACTAAGAATAAAAGAAGAAAAGTGCAAGTTTGCATGCAACACCTGTACCTATCTAGGCCATGTGGTGGGAAGAGGCCAAATCAAACCGATGGAGGCCAAGGTGAAAGCAGTAAAGAACTTTGACACCCCGAAAACGAAGAGGGAAGTACGAGCATTCCTTGGACTTTGTGGCTATTATCGGAGATTTATTCCATCGTTCATCTCGACAATAACCACCGCCCTCTCGAACCTAACATGGAAGGATATGCCAAACAAAGTGATATGGACAGACCAGACAAGAGAGGCGTTCGAAAAATTGAAAGAATCACTATCTCAAGAACCAGTTCTACACCTACCTATTTGGGGGAAGGAATTTATACTGCAAACCGATGCTTCAAGTTGTGGGATCGGGTATGTGTTAAGCCAGCGGGACGAACTAGGCGAGGAGCATCCAATCGCCTTCGGTTCCAGAAAGCTACTTCCCAGAGAACACAAGTATTCGGCCATTGAGCGAGAAGGGTTGGCAATAGTGGAGGGCGTCAAACACTTCAGAGTATATCTTGAAGGAGTACACTTCCACATAGAGACAGGCCACAACCCTCTTGTGCACCTTTCTAAACTGAAAGACAGCCATGGAAGAATTGCCAGATGGATATTGGCCCTTCAGCCCTATAACTATACAATGGTTTATCGTGCGGGACGGAAAAATGGAAATGCGGATGGACTCTCTAGAGAACAGTGTTCTCAACTAGATGGAGGGGAGATGTCATGGAAACAACCTTCCATGACTTGAACTACAACGGGAAAACACCCCACCCACACAAGATTGGTCACATACCGGAAATGTATTATTATGTAATGGAAATGGATTATTACACAATACACAGTAGTTATTACATCACCTATGTATACGGAGAAACAGAAAGTTCCGGAAGGACAGATGGAATGGTCTGATTGGACAGTCGAACCTCTGATCTAAAAATAAGATATAAGATAGCCTGTTAGACAGAACTGGAGAGGGGTGACTAGGATGTGATTTCCTATGGGACTATATTATTCTATCAAATGTTGTTAAGAGATTGATGGGAATAAACAAGTGGCCTAGTTAAGGGAGTCGAGATAGGCATCGCAGGGAGTATTCTGTGGTTCAGTCTATATGACCCAAGGGTACCAAGAATACATTCCCTGGCATGCAACCAACAGTAAACGGACAGGTCGAACAATTTGAGAGTATAAGCTTCTCTCTGCACCTGACATAGCTTTCATCGCGCTGACAAGTGAATATATATTGGAAGGATCAACCTTGTTATTGAGATGAAATGTCTGGAGCTGTGCCAAGAGTTCATCTTTCACTAAATCGTCTTCATACAACTGAAATAACTGATCATACTCTTCACTTCCACTACCTGAAGCAACACTATCTTTATCTCCACTTTCTCTGCCTTCACCTTTTAATAGTAGCTGCTCTAGGGTCTTATAGATCTGATATCCTTCTTGCTCAAATCTGTCAGTGATACAATTGATTACTATATCAAGGGCTTCAAAGTATATGGCTCGGTAGTAGTAGTCTTCAGGAGTAACAGGTGCAGTTCCACTGTTGTTTTGAGTCAAAACGCTGTGGAGTTTTTCATTTCCGAGGTAACACTGGCTCCTCAATACCACAGTTATCTGCTTCCCTTGTTACACACTTCCAAAATAACACTTACAAAATAACTTGTAATTTTCATCAGATCTCATTGACTAAGAGGGAAAAAAAGATTGTCATAAAGGGTACATAATAATTAGCTATCATAAACCTACCTTCAATGTAGTTACAGTCATCTTAGCCAGAGTTTGTGCTTCAGAAGCACTCATCATTGTGTGCTGAATGGTCTCACCAATTGCAAGGCTTAAAGTGTGACCATAACAATGGGTGTACAGTGCACATGGTTCATCTTGGAGTATCTGTAACTTGACTCCTTTTCTGCTTCCAGCCATAATTGCCAGCACCATCGTAACACTGTTCATGGCAACGTGATAGACTAAGATTAAATCTCAGCCTTTATAATATGAACTATAGTAGTGGCAGTTATATCTGGGCAGTGATATAAGCCTACAAAATCTTCATGAACTTCAAGATCTGGGCTGACATGCCTAAAGCATATTACCAACTGCTCCTTATTGGACACGTCCACACATTCGTCTGCCATAATAGTATAATAATCAACTTGCTGAATACCTTTAATGACCTTACGAAGAATGCTATGTGACATCACTTGCAAAATTTCATTCTGGATCTCTGGACTGTCCATTTTCTTTTCCAGCCAATCAAGAATATCCTGAAACAATTACAGTAAATATAGCTAGTATAATAATATTCATTATACTCTTAGCTATGTAAACTTACATGCTGATCACAACTTCTCAATTTCAATAGTTGAATGAAATTGCTCTCCTTCTCATTGTGTCCTCTGAAGACTAATCCTTGCCTACCTAAAAATTGCATATTCTCAAGAATAGTCATCAACATACGCCCATTTAGTTTCTTTTCTTCTTTGTGTGCCTGATCTAGCATATCACCTACATTCTTGCTTGATCCCGATACTGTGACTGCTCAAACAGCATCAAGATGACATTTAGATGTTTGATGTTTCCTGTTTTACAGTTTTAATTAATAATATATCTGCTATTTTTATTAGCTTAAATGTTTACCTGAATCTTGAGCTAGCATCTTTCCAGTTCGAGTATCCTTGAGAAATGTAAGCATCTT
Source organism: Cladorhizidae sp. MBARI D1340-BT2 (assembly GCA_028752905.1). NCBI lineage: Eukaryota > Metazoa > Porifera > Demospongiae > Poecilosclerida > Cladorhizidae > Cladorhizidae sp. MBARI D1340-BT2. Next base: position 1,695,752 of record JAQNBH010000016.1, on the reverse strand, counting down.
CTCTCTTGCTAGAAAGACCTTTAGACATCAAATTCATTTTGTGTGCTTCAGAACAATAAAAGCAAAGCACAAAGTAATTGTTTTCTTGATAATCAAGCCATGGCCATTCTTCAAACCAAGCAGGTTTAAATTTTCTCTTTTCTCCTTAACTGCCAAATGATCTTGAGGGAAAGCAAAACTTCTTAGGTTGATTTGGATGAGAGCTTTTTGAAGTAGCCATACTGCTTCAAAGCTTGATTTTTTTTAGTGAGTACCTACATTCATCCTACATGTGGCTTGTGGTCAGGGTGCACATGTAAAAAGAGATTAGCACCTATGTTATAATTTTTAGCACTCTGTTATTTAAAAAATAGATTAGCACTCTATGTTATTGTCTTTTGACTTGTGGGGTGCATCAATTGATATGTGTGGTTGTTTTATTTCTAGGGGTTTGGTTAGTGGAAAATGTTGGTGAGGTGAGCGCCTCTCCGCCCTCCTGAGAGGCTAAGACTCGCGTGAGCTTGTTATATTCAGGCAACTAGATGCTCTAGCCTTCCTCAGGAATAATGAGATGCTAAGACTCACATGAGCTGGTTATATTCAGGCAACTAGATGCTCTAGCCTTCCTCAGGAATAATGAGATGCTAAGACTTGCGTGGGTTTGTTATATTCAGGCAACTAGATGCTCTAGCCTTCCTCAGGAATAATGAGATGCTAAGACTCACATGAGCTTGTTATATTCAGGCAACTAGATGCTCTAGCCTTCCTCAGGAATAATGAGATGCTAAGACTTCCGTGAGCTTGTTATATTCAGACAACTAGATGCTCTAGCCTTCTTCAGGAATAATGAGATGCTAAGACTCACATGAGCTTGTTATATTCAGGCGACTAGATGCTCTAGCCTTCCTCATGAATAATGAGATGCTAAGACTTGCGTGAGCTTGTTATATTCAGGCAACTAGATGCTCTAGCCTCAGGAATAATGAGGTGCTAAGACTTGCTATATTCAGGCAACTAGATGCTCTAGCCTTGCTCAGGAATAATGAGATGCTAAGACTTGCATGAGCTTGTTATATTCAAGCTACTAGATGCTCTAGCCTTTCTCAGGAATAATGAGATGCTAAGACTTCCATGAGCTTGTTATATTCAGGCAACTAGATGCTCTAGCCTTCCTCAGGAATAATGAGATGCCCAGACTTGCATCAGTTTGTTATATTCAGGCAACTAGATGCTCTAGCCTTCCTCAGGAATAATGACTTGCATGGGCTTGTTATATTCAGGCAACTAGATGCTCTAGCCTTCCTCAGGAATAATGACTTGCGTGAGCTTGTTATATTCAGGCAACTAGATGCTCTAGCCTTCCTCAGGAATAATGACTTGCGTGGGCTTGTTATATTCAGGCAACTAGATGCTCTAGCCTTCCTCAGGAATAATGACTTGCGTGGGCTTGTTATATTCAGGCAACTAGATGCTCTAGACATGCTCAGGAATAATAAGATGCTAAGGCTCACGTGAGCTTGTTATATGTATAATATATGATTTTACAGCAAGACTGTGGAGGATACATTGAGTGTGTTTAGAAATGTGAAAACAAATGCTGATGGTATGCCTGTAAGTCCTATAGGCACCCATTTTGTAATTAAAAGTACTTATAATTATCTAGCGAGATTAGTGTAGGGGTGATTAGATGCATCTTGCACAGGGACATGAGAAGTGATATGCTCAGATCTAAAGTGCTGTTTGAAGTGGTCCCAAAATATATTTATCAGCTGGCAGCGAAGTGTTGTAAGTGACAGATCCAAGTTTAGAGGAGGGAGTGAGTTCCACAGTCTGGGAAGTCTATTGAAATAGAAATGACAGATGCGGTTAGTTCTTGATCTAGTGTGCCTTAACTTAGCATTGGATGACGATCTGGTATTGTTGGAGGAGATTGTTCAGGCAACTAGATGCTCTAGCCTTCCTCAGGAATAATGAGGCACTAAGACTCGCATGAGCTTATTACCGGACGTGGAGAGAGAAAATTTAAAGTGGATATTGAGAAGGTCATTGTCATTTCATTATGTCTACTGAGAGATTGTTGGAGTATTACAGTATTGGTCTTCATTAAATTAATAGGTGTCTGGTAAATTTTCGTTTCTTTGACTGCTCAATCCTTTTTACAATGACATCCTCAATAATCAACTTGAAATTTTCTCTCTTGACATTTCCACTAGATCTCAAGCCTTCCTCAGGATTAAGGCTAGAGCACCTAGTCTAAATGTCGAGAGAGTAAATTTAAAGTTGATTATTCGGAAGGTCATTTAATTTCGTTATGTCAACTGAGAGTTCGTTGAGAATATATCTTTTGTTTTGATGAAATAATTTTTGTCGTGTGTATTTATTCTTTTCTTCCCACACATAGATACTTCCATTATTCATTATTTTGCTACTTGAAGACTACAAACTGTCCAATACATGTGCAATAGGAATCGTGAAGCTGAGCTGAATAAGAAGATTATCGCTGCTTTGGAAAAGGTGCCCAAGCTTAAAACAATATTCCAAAATCAGCTTGCTTATGGGCTGTACTAATAACAGCTGCAATCTTCTGCAGCTGCATTTGTGAGCGGTCAGTGGATATACAGAGAATCTTGTTCTTCCAAGAAAAAGATATTCATAGAACATGATAACACCACCTGAGAGTTCAAGTATTGCATACTGTTCTGTGTGTTCTTACTTCTATTGCACACTGTTCTGTGTGTTCTTACTTCAGGTATTGCACACTGTTCTGTGTGTTCTTACTTCAGGTATTGCATACTGTTCTGTCTGTTCCTACTTCAGGTATTGCATACTGTTCCGTTTGTCAGGAGAAGTGTTACATGATCCAGAGGTTAAAAGCTGACATGGGCTTTACTCAGGAGAAGTGTTGCAGTAAAAAATACTATACATAAATTATGACAGACTCCAGAATCAACTAGCACATGATATAATATAAACATGAACAACAACAAAACAATAGAAACAAGTACAAAAATTCAAAACTTTACTGTATGCACTGGAAGAAATAGCAAAACATATTATACCCCTTGTGACCACAACCACATAGACAAAACTTTATGTCATGCAGACAACACCTAATTCGATGACTAATCATGTACACACACACACATATATACAGTTTAAAATGTGCATGATATTTGTTGTATATACATGTTGTAGTTTTCAAATAGTAAGGAGTTATCTAATTGCGCATGGTCGATATGACTATTTTATGATAAAAGGTCATCTATGTGAGTGTGGCCTAAAGGGATATATTGTTTCTTTCCTTTTTTGACCAATAGAATTTGTTGTATATAATGTTTGTGGTCTATGCATTAGTAAATTCTTGTTTGTGGTCTCTACATTAGTAAATTCTTGTTTGTTGTCTCTACATTAGTAAATTCTTGTTTGTGGTCTCTGCATTAGTAAATTCTTGTCTGTGGTACTCTACATTAGTAAATTCTTGTTCGTCTTCTCTACATTAGTAAATTCTTGTTTGTGGTCTCTACATTAGTATATTCTTGTTTGTGGTCTCTGCATTAGTAAATTCTTGTTTGTGGTCTCTACAATAGTAAATCCTTGTTTGTGGTCTAAATTCTTGTTTGTGGTCTCTGCATTAGTAAATTCTTGTTTGTGGTCTCTACAATAGTAAATTCTTGTTTGTGGTCTCTGCATTAGTAAATTCTTGTTTGTGGTCTCTACATTAGTAAATTCTTGTTCGTCTTCTCTACATTAGTAAATTCTTGTTTGTGGTCTCTACATTAGTATATTCTTGTTTGTGGTCTCTGCATTAGTAAATTCTTGTTTGTCTCTCTACATTAGTAAATTCTTGTTTGTGGTCTCTACATTAGTAAATTCTTGTTTGTGGTCTCTGCATTAGTAAATTCTTGTTTGTCTTCTCTACATTAGTAAATTCTTGTTTGTGGTCTCTAATTAGTAAATTCTTGTTTGTCTTCTCTACATTAGTAAATTCTTGTTTGTGGTATCTACATTAGTAAATTCTTGTTTGTGGTCACTATACTAGTAAATTCTTGTTTGCGGTCTCTACATTAGTAAATTCTTGTTTGCGGTCTCTGCATTAGTAAATTCTTGTTTGTAGTTTATACAATAGTAAATTCTTGTTTGTGGTCTCTAGATTAGTAAATTCTTGTTTGCAGTCTCTACATTAGTAAATTCTTGTTTGTGGTCTCTACATTAGTAAATTCTTGTTTGTCTTCTCTACATTAGTAAATTGTTGTTTGTGGTATCTACATTAGTAAATTCTTGTTTGTGGTCACTACAATAGTAAATTCTTGTTTGCGGTGCATTAGTAAATTCTTGTTTGTAGTTTATACAATAGTAAATTCTTGTTTGTGGTCTCTGCATTAGTAAATTCTTGTTTGTCTTCTCTACATTAGTAAATTCTTGTTTGTGGTCTCTACATTAGTAAATTCTTGTTTGTGGTCACTACAATAGTAAATTCTTGTTTGCGGTCTCTGCATTAGTAAATTCTTGTTTGTAGTTTATACAATAGTAAATTCTTGTTTGTGGTCTCTACATTAGTAAATTCTTGTTTGTGGTTTGTGGTCTAAATTCTTGTTTGTGGTCTCTGCATTAGTAAATTCTTGTTTGCGGTCTCTACATTAGTAAATTCTTGTTTGTGGTCTCTACATTAGTAAATTCTTGTTTGTGGTCTCTACATTAGTAAATTCTTGTTTGTGGTCTCTGCATTAGTAAATTCTTGTTTGTCTTCTCTACACTAGTAAATTCTTGTTTGTGGTCTCTACATTAGTAAATTCTTGTTTGTGGTCACTACAATAGTAAATTCTTGTTTGCGGTCTCTGCATTAGTAAATTCTTGTTTGTAGTTTATACAATAGTAAATTCTTGTTTGTGGTCTCTGCATTAGTAAATTCTTGTTTGCGGTCTCTACATTAGTAAATTCTTGTTTGTGGTCTCTACATTAGTAAATTCTTGTTTGTGGTCTCTACATTAGTAAATTCTTGTTTGTGGTCTCTGCATTAGTAAATTCTTGTTTGTGGTCTCTGCATTAGTAAATTCTTGTTTGTCTTCTCTACATTAGTAAATTCTTGTTTGTGGTCTCTACATTAGTAAATTCTTGTTTGTGGTCTCTACATTAGTAAATTCTTGTTTGTGGTCTCTGCATTAGTTAATTCTTGTTTGTCTTCTCTACATTAGTAAATTGTTGTTTGTGGTATCTACATTAGTAAATTCTTGTTTGTGGTCACTACAATAGTAAATTCTTGTTTGCGGTGCATTAGTAAATTCTTGTTTGTGGTCTCTGCATTAGTTAATTCTTGTTTGTCTTCTCTACATTAGTAAATTGTTGTTTGTGGTATCTACATTAGTAAATTCTTGTTTGTGGTCACTACAATAGTAAATTCTTGTTTGCGGTGCATTAGTAAATTCTTGTTTGTAGTTTATACAATAGTAAATTCTTGTTTGTGGTCTCTACATTAGTAAATTCTTGTTTGTGGTCTATACATTAGTAAATTCTTGTTTGCGGTCTCTGCATTAGTAAATTCTTGTTTGTGGTCTCTACATTAGTAAATTCATTTGTGGTCTCTACATTAGTAAATTCGTGTGGTCTCTACATTAGTAAATTCTTGCTTTTGTCAAGTAAAGAACCGTTAAAAAGAAAAGTAACGATTATAGACCACAACAAGTTAGATGATCCTTTACCATTTGTATACGTATAGGCTTATACATTTGCACACGCGCTAAACTACATGCGGTTAAAAGTGTAGGTTACGCGCCTATGTAACCTATAGTTATTAACCAATCAGATTAGCCACAGGTCATGTGATGTAGTATACTGATCATTACACTGACTAGCTGTACAATGTTGATGTTTAGGGTTCTAAATGGTAAAGGGTCATCTCACTGTTTGTGGTCTACATGGGTACAGTCTTGTTTACTTTTTTAAACAGATAAAACATCTTTGCTCTTGCTTTAATGTTTTTTTTGTGTGTTTTTTGAGTGGTAGAGAACTACACCTCCCAAGCTTTTAAACACTTTTTCAAACTTGTTGATTTGTATTGTATACAGTACATGCCATGTCTTGTTGTAATGGTGACTGCACCCACACATGTTGACTATACAAATAGCAGCACATACGTCACCTGCTATTGTCAACTTTAAATCACCCATGTAGGGTCAGCAAAAGTCTCCTTCAAGTATCTGGTAACAATTTCACAGGAGAACTCTACCCAAGAATCTTCTATTGCCTCCTTGTTGAGGAAAGATGAGAGCTTGCTTGAGACAACTATATACACTAGGTGCTGACAGGATTTCTGAACTGTTGGAGTTGTGCCTGAAATCCACGTACTTCAGGCCAAGAAAAATACTACGAGCTGAAAGATGGTGCAGCAATGGGCTCTCCAGTATCTGCAGTGGTAGCTAACCTTTATATGGAATTCTTTGAGGAATTGGCACACACAACTGCCCCACTGAAGCCAAGGGTTTGGAAGAGATATGTGGATGATATCATCTGCATTGTGAAGAAGAGAAGTGAGCAGGAGTTGTTGACCATCTGAACAACTTCAGGCCCTCCATAAATTTTACCATGGAGCTTGAAGTGGACGGATTATTGCCTTTTCGGGACTGCTAAGGAAGATGGAAGGCTAACTGCAACCATTTACAGAAAATCCACGCATACCACCCGGTACCTTGATTATAGATTACATCATCCTATCCATGTCAGAAGAGGAGTGGCGAAGACCTTGTATGATAGAGCAGAAGAGCGTAGTGACTGAGAAGGAGGATCTTTGGGGAAGAACATCATTTGAATAAGGTCTTTATAGAGAATGGTTATCTGCAAGCCTTCATCAATCTTTCATCTGCAGAAACATCTAAATGCAGAAAGGAAGATGAATACACCAGTACAGGCAGTGAGGGGTCAAAAAAGATGTGTCATGTATTTGACTATCCAATTCCCTGAATCGGCTCGTAGGTTCAAATAACTTCTGATGCTTAAATCTGGCCAGCAACACAATACACCACATTCCTTTCCCTTTAAGATGGGAAGTTACAACAACCAAACATAGAAATGATATTGGAACATTAATAACACCCAGCAACAAATCGATCCACAGGATGAGTAGAATGGCAAGTAGCATATAATGGTATTACAGTTGTTTCTGGATTTTTTACATTGTCTGCTCTGTAACTGTAGCAGAACTAGAATTAGTTTGAGATTCTATTGTATCAGAGTCCACATGAAGAGTATCTTCAACAGGTAAATCTCCTTTGTTGAATGTATTGTACAGGAGGTGAAGGATCAGATTTTGATATGACAGGTAAGGAAATAGAGTTGGGTGAATTTGGTACTTCAACTTGAACAGTACGGATTCTCAGTTGGTCAGTACGACATTTACGAAGTCTACCCTCAGCAAGTTCAACCTGGAATGTAACTGAACCTTCTTTACTCACAATAACTCCCGGCAACCACTTGTCCCCTCTTTACCTATTAAGGACCCAAACTCTTGTACCAATACTAAATTCTCTCCCCCCTAGCACGACTATATATTATGATTTTTTTAGCACTTCTTGTTGTTTTTCTACCCGCTTTGGCATAACAAATCAAATAGCAATCTGGGACATCTGCCAAGTAGCAATTCAGCAGGTGAGACTGCAGTTGCACTTAGAGGTGTAAGACGATATGCAAACAGAACAAGAGATAACCTTGTACGAAAAGTTCCTTGGTTGTGATCTGAACTGCCTGCTCAGCAAGCCCATAGAGGCGGGGTGGTAATGCCATGGTAAAATGTTTAACCCCATTAGTGCTCAAAAATGTTTCGAATTCTACACTTGTAAAACAAGTTCCATTGTCAGTCACGATAGTCCCTGATATTCCAAATTGAGCAAACTTCTCTCTCGATTCTTCGATTATGGTGGTGGATGTTGCATTTGTTGTACATATGGCTTCAATCCCTTTGAAGTGTGCATCAATAATGATTAAGATCATCTTGCCTTCTACTGGGCCCAGGACCGTATTATCCATAAGGCTGACTAGGCTGAAGCCTAGCAAGAGCAGGGGCCCACCAAACGGGGGCCCATGCGCAACCTTTTTTCCCTCGTACCCGTTAATTGAAAAGTAAACGTGAGATTGTTGCGCGCATCTATTCCCAGATGTGTTTATCGGTGGGCAATATTTAGTTTCTCCTCGTGTCCGAAGAACTGGAGGCTTGATAGAGGAGTTCTAGGTGCTACTTCTCTCTAGGATTACTTACTGGTACTTCATTACTCAAATCTCAAAAGGTTTTCAAGTATATGAGCTGATAATAATTAAAAAAAGTAAAGCGAAGAACTCTTGTTACCAAGGTGAGGAACTAACTTTACTTCAGCTAACCTAATAGTTTCTTTTATGACTGTTAGATCAAGCTAAATAGTGTAGGAATAGTAAATAGTTTAGCTAGCGCATCTAAATAGTGTAGGAATAGTAAATAATTTAGCTAGCGTAGCTAAATAGCTAGCTAACGGACTAACCAGCTAGCGCACGCATATAGCTAGCTGGCTAAAGCACCCAAGTAGCTAGCAAGCTAGCGCACCCATATAGCTAGTTACCAGTTAAATAGCTATCTAGCTTAGCTAAATAGCCTTTTCTTTCCTGAGAACACTGTGCTTTAAAAAAAAAATAGTCCTTGCTCGCATTCAGTTGTTAATATATTTTACTTATAGGATTGCAGCAACATCTGTGATGAAGCAACATCTGTCATGTAATCGTAACCATGAGACTAGGATGAAGGTATACTTATATAGATTCAGTTTTATACGTCCTCTGTGAGTGGTTCTGGAAGCTGACGGCTAGCCACGGTTAGGGTGAGGTGTCTGGTGCCATCCTGCCATTGCAGAAAGCACAGTCACACCTCTGACTTCCTCACACTTGGTAATGGTCTCCCTTGCCATTCAGCCTGTTGGGGTACTTCTCAGCCAGGTTGGGCCCACTTCGGCAACCTATGCTCAGCATGTGCATTGGTCCTGCTAATGGTAAACTTTAGAGTGGTGGGTCCAAAGAATAGCGGAAGGATGGAGGAACATTAGGTCCTGGTTGAAGGATGAATGGGGTACTCTGTGTGGAGCAATGACATCTAGAATTTGAAATGAAATAATAATGGTTTATATGTAAAGTTTGCTTGATATAAAACATTTGTCTGTGTAGTAGCTAATAATATTTGTTGTTATTATTCTTATTGCAGGAATATCATACCTTCCCCAGCAGTTGTCCAGATATATTGGCTAGCATCCACACGGCTGGTTCCACTTACATCTGATCTTCCTCTCCTCTGCTATCCTCTTCCTGCAGCTCTTCCCTTCCTCTGCTGTCCTCTACCTGCAGCTCTTCCCCTATTACCACTACCTCCTGTTGACATCTGCTGACTTAGACCTCTCACTGTATCTCTCCCCCTATTTCCACTTGCTCCAACATCTTGCACTCTCATTCTTGATCTCTGCTACTCATATCTATTTCTCATCATCACTACAACTATTTGAGTCACAGTATATATAATCACCAATGCTATTATCATCAGATAACATCTGTAGTAGTCTTTATCATATCCACAGGCCATTCATAGTAACAAGCGTAGCAGTAAAATATAACGACTGTGAGTGTCGAGGTCAAATTAAAGTGGCTGTCACGATATCGTATATCGTGACAATGGTCTGTGACAATGGTCTGTGACAATGGTCTGTCGTCCGCTAAGTGTTATACTATATTAAAAAAAGAAATTATGGTTCAATTTATGTGAAGCACAGTCTGGGATGGTTCGGCATGATGTAAACAATGGAATGTACTGAGCTCCAACGACATAATCTAGATGTATTCTGGCCCATGGCCTTGTTTAACATTTCCAAGGTTGTAACAGTGCAACAGGAGGCACAGATTGATACTGGCACTGTTGACATTGGCATACTGTGATTTCAATGTCTTTGGAGATACTTGGCCACCAGACATACATTCTGGCGAGACTCTTCATGCGTGCAATCACAGGATGCTTCATGTAGTTAGTGCATCCTGACACGACTTAAGCTGGTTCACAACACGACATTGGCCGAGCGGAGCGTTGCGTTGCGTCCGAGCGTGACGTTGCGTGGTGTTGTGAACCTCAAACGCAACGGAGCTGCGCAACGGAGCTGCGCAACGCGACGGAGCTGTGTAATCCAGCGTCTGAAACGCAGCGTCGGACCAATCAGAAAGCTATAATCTATCCCGTGCCGCTGACCTGCAGTTTAGCGGTGTCCATTGATGAAGAAAAGTTGCAGCTTCCCGTTTGTAGGTGACTGGAAGTCAGTGGCAAGTCAGGTAAGAATGGTCTAGCTATATAAAGAATGGCCTAGCTATAACTAGCTATATAAAGAATGGCCTAGCTATAACTAGCTATATAAAGAATGGCCTAGCATGGCCTAGCTATAGAAAGAAGGCCTAGCTACAACTAGTTTCTATCGAGTGACAATTATCCATCATATTGATATGATAGGTTGGAGAAGGAGCAACCTCAGAACACTGTTGCAAAAAGTGGAAGACACTGAGGGATCAGTATGTAAGGGAACTGAAGAAGAGTCCCAAGAGGGTGATGCAGGTCCATAGTTATTTCATGCTGGCCACTGTTTTCTGTCATCATTTTTACACATCATTTGTGAACATTGAATTCCCCAAGAACCCTATTCCCCACCACCTACCAATTATCATGAATATGTAAAATAATTATTTTAAGCCAATTTTGTGTACTGATATGTTGAAAATATTTACTAGACAAGACAATTTATTATTAGCAAGCATAGTGCTAAAACATAGTTGTATTGCCAGGGGGCTTCTCCAGCTGTGCTTGAGAAGTAGTCCCTGAAGCATCTCTCGTGGAAGCAGTGGATTGTGAATACCTCAAGATCAATTGTACTTTATA
>JAQNBH010000016.1:1574858-1679858 GCA_028752905.1 Cladorhizidae sp. MBARI D1340-BT2 | reverse complement strand
GCTGAAGTTTCAAGTGTCTTGTTAGGCTTCTTAGGAGCAAGCACTCTTTTGTCTTCAATGTGTTGCCATGAATTCTGACTTTGCCATTCACATGGCACCTTTATGCTTGGTCCAGGTAAGACAAGTATTTTAGGTTCAGTATTAATATTTCTGCTTCTGCTTCTTCCATTTCCTCACAATAATCTCCCCATGTGAAACCTTCTTCATGGCTTGGTTTTAGAATGTTTTTCTGCATACTAAATCATTTTAGAGTGCATGCTGCATAACACAATTTCTTCTTTATGGGTAATGCTTGTTATGCAGTGCAAGAAACAATTTTCTGCTGCTGTTTCACTCTATAGTGTACTAGGAGCGAACTTAGTCACAACCACCTGAACTTCTAAACATAGAGACACATCAACTACTACACAGGCACATACAACTGTACCATTTTTTGTGTGGGTGTAGGGGGGTGGGAGTCGAGTTTATTGAGTATTAAGTCAAATTGAATGGTGCAGTTTAGAATTGCATGATCAATTTAAATGTCTGATATTTTCCACCAATGGCAGGAGCTAGGTAGTGGTCTGTTTGAGGAATGAGAAGTGACCTATGACATGCTGAGGACAAGGAAATGCATTTATGTTACCCTCACTAATATAGAACGGAACAAGCAAAACTGAAGTCTGGGGAATCATAAAAAGGTTTAGATAAAGACCAGTTAATTGCTAGGGTAAACCAAACAGCACATTATTACATATTTTACTTGCAAACTTAATAACCCATACTCTCTAAATCCTTTTACATGTGGTACAAACTCAACAGAGTTAAACTTCTTCTTAATTGGTTACCTCATTTTTAGAATCAAATTTATCCTTGCTCAGCCCACAGATGAAACAGGTATTTGCCATATCTTTTATAGCATCCAACTGTGGAGATAAATTTATGCAAACTTCTCATTGCACATGTTAAAATAAATGGTACCTGCAAAGACTAGATAAATTTGATGATGATATATTTATACATTGCACACATGCGGTTTTGTTGACTATGTGGTTGACAGAATGATATCTGCTGATAGTTTTATGGGTCAGGCAGGAAATCTTATGACTGCCAACTACTAAGACAGTTTTTCTAGTCTAGAATAAGTACTCTGAAAATCAGTAAAAATATTGGCTACAATTTTTGATATTCCTCTCCCATAACCTCCCGATGAGCATATCAGACTAAGGTGCTTGTTAGATGCTGAGAAATAAGCTATCTACATGGTGATTACCAGATGGTTATAGATACAAGATAAAATTTACCAAATTCCAAGAGTGTACTGAAAACTTACACGCTAGAATATATATAAACCAGCTAGATTGATTTTTAACAAGTCAATACATTTCAATCTATATACCACAACATAGCAACAGAGCAATATTGTAATTGCTCACCCTTGTTCAAAGAGTTAAACACACTTCTGTTATCTGGCTAAGTCAATGATTTAAATGACTTTTGTTCTAATCAACTTGAAATTTGCGTATCAGATATTTTGACACTTCAGCTAGCCTTTATTTTGAATATTAATTATCAGGAATATCTGTCAGCTAAGAGTTCATTGAAAGTGAATTATATTACTGGAGATGATATAGACAGCCACACGTAATTTTTTCGATTGCATGCTTTATGGTTTATAGACTATACATGTGGGACACCAAATATAAATATATTTATTCTTACCCTCTCTTGTTGAGTTTTGCTAAAAGCATCCAGAATAATACTGAAAGTAATACTGAGAGATATTGTTGTAATAATGACAAAAAAGGAAATATCAAGTAAGAGTCGAAAACCTGCCTCACGAAAATGTTCTGTTCTGAATGGTATAAACTGCAGAGAGAAAAAGAGTAATATAATATAATGGTATGCAAGTAATGTTAAATGTATATAAAATATATAGCTAGAAATGTCAATTGTCAAAATATTTTAAAATTCAATGCTGAATGATATTCAATGGTTTTAAATTTGGTAGTGATGATCATAATATGCAAATTGTTAAATGATTGTTAAGGGATTTGATGTTTGATGCTGCAAATTAGATTCTCCATCAATATTTCCAGTTAATCAGATTCATGGAAGTGAATGAATACAATTATATGAAAATAAGCGTAGTCAAGCAGTATTAAAATGAAGTTATTGTTTGCATCAGGAGTTTGCCCCTAAATTATGATAGAAGCCTTTTTTATCTCTTAATCCTTGTCTGATTAATGAAATACCCAAAATTTATTAGCAATTCTTACCAATCCAAGGCTATCCAGAAGGCCAATTCTCATAATTGTCACAAAACATTCCGAAAGTCTTTTACAAAATAGTCCAGAGTCTGTGAATGACTGATGTAAGAAGGCAAATGATATGACAGAATAGATGTAAATCATAACCACAATCAGAGCAGCGACCCACAAAAGGGATGTACCTGCAAATAAGAGGATAAAATTTAATAAATACTACTCTAGCTAACAGCTGACATGTACTTCAAATTGGTGGAGGCCAAAGAAACTGACACATTCCAAAAAGTGCCAAAACTCATTATGGCAGCTTTTTGGTATCCTAAATGTTGTTTGGACTATCTTAGCTCAAACAATTTCCATCCTTCACAAGGTATATATATATTACACTGGCAGCACTAAGAAACTGTTAAAACCGTGAATATTTTGTTCAAGGATTTTTAAACATTCAGGGCATCTATCATATTTTTTTATTCTCCAAAAGTTGAATACCATAAGTTTTATTCATAATTATTTTACTACCAATCTTGACTTGAAGCAACTAATGTGCTTAAACAATGACTTTCTCAATAATCAATTTAAAATTTACTCTTTGAATGGATGCTGTATCCTTCATAAGGAATAATTATACCTGATAAATGCTACAGCAGCTGCCCAAATCTAGCCGGAAGGTTGAGTTAGCCAATTAAAAGTTGACTTATTGAGAAACTCAATTTATCTACATAATGTTAACAGAGTTCTTTGAGAACTAGTGTGTTTCTTGGATCAATAAAAAAAAATTCAACACAAACATATGCTCATGTGTGTATGTGCTACCCAAGACTTCTGCACATTCCCACTGCAAACATATACGCTCATGTGTCTATGTGCTACCCAAGACTTCTGCACATTCTCACTGCAAATATATATGCTCATGTGTGTATATATGTGCTACCCAAGACTTCTTCACATTCTCACTGCAAATTATATGCTCATGTGTGTATATATGTGCTACCCAAGACTTCTGCACATTCTCACTGCAAATATATATGCTCATGTGTGTATATATGTGCTACACCCAAGACTTCTGCACATTCTCACTGCAAATATATATGCTCATGTGTGTATATAATATGTGCTACCCAAGACTTCTGCACATTCTCACTGCAAATATATATGCTCATGTGTGTATATATGTGCTACCCAAGACTTCTTCACATTCTCACTGCAAATATATATGCTCATGTGTGTATATATGTGCTACCCAAGACTTCTGCATTCTCACTGCAAGAGGTGAATTTTGTGTTTGCTGACTGAGAAGAAAAATAAAGACAAAAAATGTTTTTATCTAAATAAAATAAGAAAGGAAATGAATCTACCAAATGTAAAATATGGTTTTAAAATATGTATTATATTTAGTAAATATTATTTTTAAAGGAAAAGATCTACTAAATGTTAGTCTAGTGTAATAAAGTCTTGTTGCTTTTCTTTTTCACAAATTAATCCAATATGCATTTTAATAAGACATTTTTCTTGAGTATTTGATTCCATAAGTTCTTCATTCATGCATCATGAGAAAAATAATTATCAGTAACTCATAAATAGAAGATTGTTTTTATAGTAGAATATTAGTGTGCGATTGTAAGTAGCCAAAAAATCTACTTTAGTGTGCTACCCAAAAAGATTGCAAAGTTGGCTTATGCAGTGAGTTGTTTAAAACAAGGGGGAGGGGGAGGGATGTTCGGTAGGAAAATACCCATACTTAAATTTGATATGTCAATATTTTCTTTACTTAACCTCACACATAAAGTTTCTGATTCAGTATATTTGAAGTTTAGATTTATGATAGCCATTTTATTATGGGGTTCACCCAGTCAGTGTGGCTCAAACAACCCATCATAGTGCACACAACACATGAACCTGCTCTTACAATGTACCTATATAAAGACTATACAACTGTAGTGGTGATTGTTGTGTTCTGGAGCAGTTGTGGTCTCTTGACCAATTGTGGAGTACATATATTCCAGCAAATGGCTTGTGACTACTCATGTTTCTAAATAGTGCAAAAGGGTTGCTAGCCATTTACATATAGTGTAATAGATACAATGACCCTCTCAATAACCAACTTAAATTTAATTACTCGATGTTTTGGCTAGCCTACATCAGGAATAACGAGGTTTTAAACTCATGTGAGGTTAATATAACTAGTAGCTAGCTATCCACCACGTGGTGAAAATAGAACATCTAGCCGATGCATGTGAGGTTAATATATACTAGTAGCTAGCTATCCACCACGTGGTGAAAATAGAACATCTAGCCTATGCATGTGAGGTTAATATATACTAGTAGCTATCGACTGAATAAATTTAAGTTGGTTATCAACATATCATGTCAAATAAGAGACAGTGAGAATATAATAGATGTAAATGCTTTTATGGTGTGTATCTATTCAGCTATTAAAATTATCACCACACTAGCTGCAATTTTCACTGTATATCAACAGTCAAATATCATTGAGTATTTCAATCGGTAATTATCATGAGAGTCTACATTTCTGGTTATATGATAAGACAATTACCATTTTTTGATACACACTTGATTGCCCTTTGAAGCAGATCATTGTTCTCTATAATGTAGATCAGGCAAAAACAATAGATGTAGCCAGGGAGAATTTGAGCCAGAAATGAGCACAAAACGAAGGTCTGCAAGAAAAGGGGAAAATTAAAATGCCATTAGACATTTCCCATCAGGTGGTAAGTAATACACAATTTACACAATGCTAATAACACTTTTCATTCTTGAGTGTTAGCCAATACAATGTCTATAGATAATATCAACCTTCAATTCTGAAATATGCCCTCTGCATTATATATATTAGGTTTCCATTAGTGTATACACAACATAATGACCTTTTAATTGGCAATATAATTCTGAACCACATACCGATATGAAAAGTGACCTAAATCCAAACAAATGCTGTGTGTAAAGTTCAAATTTCCTTGGCTGCAGTACTCTGTAACAAAATGTAATATGTTAAAGTAAACATAGAAAAAACATTTTTGTGTTTCTTTGGTTGGATGATGTCATTAAGCATCATTCATATTATGTAACTCAACATAGTTTTGAGACAGTGGTGATCGCAGGCCATATTAAGAAGATGTCATTTCCTCCCAATATACTTGCATGGTACTTCTAGGGCTCAGATTGATTGCACTGTGCATGCATGACATTATGCTTTGCTTCTAAAAAGTACAACCTTCAATCAGTCTTACTATGCTGCACATATAGCTAGCTGATCAATGTTCTTTTAAAATTCTTCATCATACAGGGAGATAAAATCTTTCTTAAACTGGTATCACTCTTCTTCCAACAGTGCCAAATATTATTGAAAGGCTGAAGATTTATGCTTTTTGGTTTTTGAAGCCAACATTTCAACCGAAATACTTTGATCTTATCAAGGCAAATTAAATTGCTAATTGCGAGGTTAAGTACCCTTTGTTGTTAATTAAGTGATCCTTGCTAATAAACACTATTCAGATAACACTCTACCTTCGTATGGGTTGCTTTTGGTTTTGGTTTTTCTGATCTTTCTGTGGTCTGTAGACAGGCATTGCTTTAGTTTTATGTCTTTTCCAACCACGAAAGTCTCTTTTAATATGAGCACCAATCTTGGGCAGCCATCTGGAAAGGTAGAATTAAAATAGTAATCTCCCATGCAGATGCCAAATAATGAACATTACATTTCCGCAGACTCCATCCAAAAAAGTTTTTTGACAAAGTGTGGTTGATTAGTTAAGTAATACTCAACTGCCATAAGAAATGCAAAAATTAAATGCAATATGCCAAATACTCTCAGTGTTAGATTAAACCAATTCTCCACAGAAGGAGAAGTGACAATGTTTATGTCAGTACTGTTCCTGTAAAGTTCAAATGTGAAAAGTTAAAACTGTAACAAGTACTAATTATCAGTGTAGTATACAGTTAATATCAGTATAGTATACAGTTAAATATCAGTGTAGTATACAGTGGAACATTTTTATGGGTATTAGTAATAGAGCCATAGAATCATACACAGGACAAGAACACTGTATTGGTCAATCACTTTTAATCTAACACTAATTCACTTCAAGTATAAAACTTGGTGATGTGCTATTCATACCTGGAATCCAATAGTTTTGCAGGTATAGAAAAACTTACTAACACCAGAATATTCATTAGAAATGTTAGAAACAGAAGAATCCAGTACCGTATTGTTCTGTATAAACAACAAATATGAAAAAATATTACCTTGGGCTGCACAAATTTAGTAATCAGTTCTCTTACGGGAGAACTAAAAATGGTCTCAATGGTAACAACTTCCAAAGTTCATGCTACATAATAGAGAAAAATAATATCATGGAAACATGTTTATGTAATATTTTAATAATATTGACATACATTGTGCAAAATATTCTTTTTTGTATACTTCATCCAAGACAAAAGGTTTCGTAATTTTTCCTGTGTGGAACTTCTGTCAATATTCCACTTGATGAATTTCTTTACTTCAGGCCGAAGAAAGTCCTGTAGAGAAAATGAGTAAAATATTTAATTCCAGGCATAAAAATAGTCCGTAGGAAAGATTTGTCCAACCCTTATTATTAATACAGAAATGAGCTGTGGTTCTTTTTAGTGTCACTTTAATTAACAAATAGCTTTTGCACCACAAAACTAATAGCACAAAGAATATGATATCGCCAGCACACTTGCATTTGGTAACAGTAATATTCACAAAAAGTAACGACACAGTATACCTTGTATTCACTTTGGAAATAAACTCTCGTTAGAACTTTGTCTTCTGGATCTTCTGGTGGTGAATACATAATCTCTACACTCAATGACTTTTTTTCACAATATTTCCATACTTTTGGGTCTTGTGTCACACCTGTTAGACATGATTGACACATCTGTCAAATCAGCAGCAGAGACTACATATTGATATTAAGGATGCTCTATTTCAACAAATTAGCTACAGATGTACATAACTAGTACTGGATTAAAGATGCTTTAGAAGTAGTGCTAATAGTTTGTTCAATTTAATAACATCATGTTTGTAAAGATTTGCCTCGGCTCAAGACAAAGAATTTATTTACATACATTTATGGCTGCAGTCTAACTGCAGTCAAAATAAATAGGAAATTACTTCATCGACCTCATAATTGTTTGACTAGAAATAAATAATGAACAGTCACTATTGTCAGGACCATCCAGAGAGAGAGAGAGAGGGCACATGCAGATCCTGCACTAACTGAACATTGCAACACTTCTATTCAATACACCTCACACTTCCTTATTACTTATCATTATCATACCCATTAGGCCATTAACTGGTGAACTGTTGTATGTTAATTGCTGTGTGTTGGACTCTTGTGATTAGATGTCACCTTATGATTTCTATCTTATATGGTTGTGGCTCAACCCACCAGGATCAACCTATTTAAAGGAGCTCCTGACTGGTAAGAGCCAGACTTTCCTAACCTGCATTTAAGATAAAATAGTTTAACATCTATTTGACTTAAAGGTAGCCTAAACTCTGCCTAGCAGTTAGGAGTGTCTCTGGTGGCAGCATCTACTGAGGAGACAGAGCATTAAAACCCTCTCGACCCTCCACACATGGTGGCAGAGCATCTACTGAGGAGACAGAGCATAAACCCTCTCGACGGTCCACAACTATCAAAGGCTGTATTAGGTAGGGTCTAAAACAGTTTTAAATTCATATTTTGCATCTAAGCAGTTCTTTCTATTACATTGACCAGGTAGTAATTACCTTCCAAATATCCATACATATTACTGAATATTATGGATTACAGCAGACAATGTTGTCTACTGCATATTGTTGCTTTTAAGTACCTGAAATATCATATAGCTCCTGGAGACCAGGATGGTGACAAAGTTGAAGCACAATGTGATATGCTGCAAATAAAGCTTGCTCTGTAGCCTTTTTATCCTTCTTATCCTTCTTCTTTTGTAGATAATAATAGAGAAACTCAAGAGTATAATACAAAGCATCCTGATCTAATCCACATCCAATCCGAAGTATGTGTTCACCAGAATTTTTGCTAGTTTCTTCAAGAATTGTCTTCAACAATTCCAAAGCATTAGACTTCACTAACACTAAATCTTGTGGATGAACACATTGCTGTGTACCACTAAGATCCTCTGCACAAGCAGGGCCATTTATATCAATTCGGAGAATAGAATTGATTGTTTTCAGAATTCCTTGATCAACAATGACTTTTTTATTTTCGAAATTTCCAACACACATTTCGATCAGAGTACGAATCAGCAGTATAATCAACTGAAAGTAAGATTTGTTGTTGAATCCATGCTGCACGTAGATCTTCATAAACAGAGCAACCTCAGCTACAATGTTTTCAGAACCAGTTGATTCTTTTTGATCCCTCAGGTAATCTTGAACTACAGTTTTCTGACCATTGCACATCTCACTGAGAGTATTCATAACTAAAAGCACATTACTTGTGTCTTGCAACTCGAGCAGTTTACTTTCCTATAAAACAATATATAAGAATTTAAATATCTATTGACTACACTAACCTGATAATCGTGTATTGGGCACAACTGGGCTGATACCTTAGAACTCTCATAATTTGATAATGGAATCTCATGAGCAGAAGTGTCCTCACGATGGTCCATCTCTATGCTAGTTTCCTGCTCCTTTTGAGATGTCAAAGTATGGACTGGTTTGTCGACCTACATTAACAAAAATATATTTTTGTATTATCGTACAACTTCTTCCAGAGTTGAAGTTGGCACATAATTCTTGAATAATGACATTTTCCTATTGCTTTAGTCCACTACAAAAAATAGTTTGGATGACATACCACTGACTTGGTTCTTTGTTGATGTAAATATTGGCTGAAAAGGAATTGAGTAAAATTATTAGTGTTTTTTTTACATAAAAAATTGTGTAGAATGTGTGTTAAAAATAACAGATGTTTTAAATCGCCACTTCTGATACTATTAGCAAACGAATCCACTGTATTTCCTGAATAGTAGTTGTAATTTTTGTGTCAATTCAGAAATCATATTATTGTGGACTTTAATATGGACCAAAGAAACACACAATTTAAGAATGAAATATGGTACAAATGTTAGGAAGACAGATTCCAAAGTTCTGACAGTGAAAACACTACCAGTATGGGAAATATTTTAGTAGTGTGTAACTCATAGTAGAATACCTTTGGTCATAAAATATTGCACTTTGCTTCAATTTCTTCTTTATCTCCTTGAAAAAGTGGTTGCTATTGACTTTTAGCAAAGAAACCAAGTCAAAGTCACGAGCATCAGCCCATCCATTAGTGTGAGAAGGATTGTCAGCACTTGGATATCCATAATTTAGCATGTACAGAATGTTGTTCAGTAGTGCAAATATTTCAAGCACAACTCTGTCACAAGGATGGTTGAGTAGCGAGATGGTCTAATAGGAAACAAAAAGTGTGTAATGAAATCACTAATTATCTTCATCCTAGAATTATAAGCATTCACAATTCATTTGTTATCAAAATAACTTTTAAAGTTGACAGGAATTACATTGATTGTACTGTTGTAGATTCAAGTTTTCCATGTGACTTTAACTGTAAATCAGAATCAAGCAGAATACACATGTGCACCTGACTTTTTAAAAGTCATGTGCCGACCTTTTTAAAGTTATGTGCCAAAGTGGCAGTAGAGTAAAATATGGTGTGCCTTGCCCGTATCAGGTAAGCTGGCTGTCATTTTAGGTATTGGTTAGCTATTACCTCAAAGTTGGAAGCTCTAATATGGCAGGCAATGAATTTGTCTTAGAGTCCTTCAGAGTATACTATAAATCATTTATTACTATTAGCTACCTAGAGGTAAGATTACTCTTTTTATGGTGTTTTTGTTGAAGCTCACAATGGCAATATTTGTTGCTGTAAACTACACCATTTCAACAACTTGGCTAGTAGAGAGGGTTAGATGCAGCTTTCTTAGCCTATAGTTTCCACTATGAGATCTCTAACATAGTTTTTAGAAATGGTATTCTTTGTGTGGATTCACTAACTTGAAACTCACATGAGCAGAGATATCTGCCATATAAGGAATTAAAATGACCTACTCCTAGGATTGAAATCATTATTCACAGCTATAGAGAATATTTTATTCGATAAAACTCATTATAGAAGCTGTTAAAGGTGAAGCAACAAAAATTAATTTCTATTGTAATGTTAATTATTTTCCACTTACAATTATTCATATTTTTTTTATCAATCAAAATTTCTTTTAAGTCGGCAACAATCACATTGCAATCTACTTTTCATATCCTCAATGTACTGTTGTCAATTCTATCGTTATTTGCAGATAGCTCTAGAGCATCTTTAATTTGAAGTCTACAATATATGTAAGAATCTTATCTACAGTACAATAATGTTGATTCAGCTGTTTTTACCCCATTCGTCCATTATTACGACAAACCTTCTTACTTTGTAATTACATCAGCAACAAATGGATTTCTATCATATATAATATGCAAATACTGTAGTCATTGGATGAGAAAGGAGCTGAAATTATTTGTAGTTTGATTCACTTACTAGATGTCGGTATAGTGCAAGTTATTAAAAATCATTATGGGTATCACACTTACCTTTGACAATAAGCCTGACTCCTTTATTAGTTTGATGACTTCGTTACAGACTTCAGTAAACTTACTAAAGTAAAAAAAGTGTCTCTTTATTCCATAATCGGTAACATGAGTTTTCCAGTACTTAATTTATGTGGGGAAAACAATTTCTCTTGGGGCATAGAATTATTGATATCATAAATAGGCATATAGTTGAATAATGTGACATTACAATGCAAGTCCCCTATTGAACCAGTTAAGTGACCCATTACAATTTAAACTCGTGTTGAACTCCATTACACAGATTTAAAAAAATGAGTTTAATATTGGGTACTTTAACATAATGGCAGAGGAGAACCCCACAAATTATTGCCCACTAAAGACATACCATTTGCTGTTTTTGTTTGTTTTGTTGTGTGAGTTGACCCACCAGAAAGAGGATTGGCTACGAAGAGACTTTGGTTATAGTTGCATAGGAGAACTCCACATACAAAGCAGCAGGAAAAAAATCAAGATTCTCACTTGAGATGGCACATGAGATTTTGTTTCTGAAACTTATTTTCCTGGTGAGTCTTTCTCACCTGACCACGCCTACTCATCAATCGATAAACATTGAAGGAGAAAAGAGAACACATAGCAGGAATTCTATTACTTAAAATATAATAATTGACTTGTCAATAAATCCATTACAAATCCAGTTCACCACAACCAGTTAGCTAAGACCTTACCAGTAAAAGTGTACACCAATTGTTATGATGATTTAAAAATAAAGGTGTACATGATTTTTAATTGTAAAGTGTCATCCTAATTGGTGTGATCCACATACGTACAATCTTCTTTCCTTTTTTTAGACAACTCAATCCTACTTCCTTGACAAGAATAAGCATTTTCTATTCTTTACAAGCTGCCTGGTTGCACATATAATTCAAGGGCATGAATTGAAGGCACATTCTATTACTTGAACATGACTTACAGGATGCACATAGTAGTTGTATGAGATTGGTTGGTCTCGAAAGTTATTTATAATAGCAGTGTTCGTGATTTAGCTATTCTAGTTTCATCTACATAATCAGCTTCATCGCATGCTAAGTGATAGTCATTGTCAGTCTCTCCCACATCTTTTCTGTGGAATTTGGCCATCTGGCTATAATTCATGCTGCATTTTCTCCTACATGCCCAGGATCAGTGAATGTTGTCACATTGTTTCTATCTGTCTCGACTAAAATACCACAATTTTGAAGGATTTTTCAGTTGTTACAGATTGTTAAGTTTTCTTCCCCCAGTTTAGACAGAGCATTTTCTCTGGAGCTTTCATATATCCTGCTAGTGAATTATCTAATTGAGCACACATATTACTTCATCCAAGGTAGTAAAAGGTTTGCAGTCAATCAAGGCCACACTCTAATTGAGGTCATGGTTTAATAGAGGAAATATGGACATCTTACTTTCCTTTTTTGTTCTTCTTGCAAATTGTATTTTTTGTTTGCTTAGTTGAGTTGTGGAGGATGCACCAAGTCCGTGTTCCACATAATCCAACTCAGAGCTTCTGGGACTCCAGGATATTTAAGGTGTTTCTTCCTGTAAAATACCTCTTAGCAACCAATGCTAATATACAGAACTTAATCTATTTCTTATAATTATGTACAGATCAGGTCAAAGTGTCACACATCAAATGAGCTAGATTAAATCAAAGCAAGATTGTACTATGGTCCTCTGTAGGTATATATGCATTGTTCATAAATATTTTGATGCAAATATGTAAATTGACCAAAACCTGTATAAAGTTTTGGTTTCAAACATTCAGAAAACATTTTTATAGTGTGATTTGACAAAAATATAGTTTTCAGTTCCTTATTTCGATGATATTTAAATTTTCTGCTGATAGTAAATATTACATAAATAGTAATTAATACTTCCAGCACCTTTCTCTGTTGTGGCCATCTTTTATTGTATTCTTGGCTGAAGATTATTGTTGATGGATGTTGTTTTCTGGAGGAAATACTGTTGGTTCTCTTTACCCACGAAAAAAAACATCATGGAAAAAGTTAATACCATAACTAGATATATAAATCCATTCATAAACCACACAAGTCTGGTTACTTGCATGGAAGGAGAGCAGGCCAATACTATCTGCTATAGTGATACGTTTGATTGTTGTTTGCTAAAATGTCAGTAGGAAGAATTCTCCGATAAAAAAACATAACTCCAGGTCTCACTGGAGTAGGCACTGGCTTCTACTGCACTAGGTTAGCTTTAAACAGGTGAAATATACTAAGCTTCTTTCCAAAGCTAGTGATTTTCAAGAATGTCAAAACAGGTAAATAGTCCAATTTCAATAATATTTTCTTTGGCTGAATAGAGAGAGTAGATTATTGAGCCATCTAACAGCATCAAGATTTTGCTTGTAGACAATTTACTTGATGTTTTATGAGCATTTGAAAACAGTAGCACATAATATGGTAATTGCAACATAAATATAGTTTCATGCACCTCATGAACATAACAATTGCGCATGTATATGAACAAATTAACTAGAGTAGGTCTGATATGAGCACCCATGTGGTAATCACTGAATATTACAAATATAACCTACCTCCTGTATGCAATGGATTCGGCTGTAGATTTAACCTGTTCAGTGTGCTTCTGTAGCAAGCCTCTGATGAGTTGAACATGCTTCACGTCAAGCCTTTCCTGTTGAAAACGTCTCATTTCACGTGTATCTTCATACACTTTCACAGAATTTCTAAAATTAAATTATACATTAGAGGCATTGTTTTCCTATTTGGCTGTAACATTTGAAATGCACCATGGAATGATAATGGCATTATTTCATAGAGAATGTACTATTAAATGACATAACTTACTCAACACATTGGAGTAACCATTTCATTGAAGTTTTAGCTTTCTTCAAGTCAAAACTGAAGTAATGTTCAAATATATGATCAACATAAACACATTGGTAGTATTCAAACCACATGCACACAGACTCTGCATGCACATGTGTTCACATTGGTAGTATTCAAACCACATGCACACAGACTCTGCATGCACATGTGTTCACATTGGTAGTATTCAAACCACATGCACACAGACTCTGCATGCATATGTGTTCACATTGGTAGTATTCAAACCACATGCACACAGACTCTGCATGCACATGTGTTCACATTGGTAGAATTTAAACCACATGCACACAGACTCTGCATGCACATGTCTTCACATTGGTAGTATTCAAACCACATGCAACAGACTCTGCATGCACATGTGTTCACATTGGTAGTATTCAAACCACATGCACACAGGCTCTGCATGCACATGTGTTCATACACAACACATACCACATGCACACAGACTCTGCATGCACATGTGTTCATACACACACACATATACCCACACACATGCACACACACATACAACAGAGATGCAGAATTGAAAACCTGGTTTTGGCAGACGTGTAAGCATGGCATGCATGCACACATACACACACAACACAAAACCCACACACAAATAAGATACACAAATGAAGTGTCTCTCTCTCTCACACA
Organism: Cladorhizidae sp. MBARI D1340-BT2; assembly: GCA_028752905.1. NCBI lineage: Eukaryota > Metazoa > Porifera > Demospongiae > Poecilosclerida > Cladorhizidae > Cladorhizidae sp. MBARI D1340-BT2. The sequence goes on along the minus strand of JAQNBH010000016.1, from coordinate 1,665,456 downwards.
CACACAAACCTCACAAATGCACACAAGACACACACACCACCACTCACATAAGACACACACACACCGTACACACACATACACACATATACACCCCCCAATATTGCATGCATCATAGAGTTTACTAAATATTTATAATATACGGTTGTGAAAGTTTGCAGTTCTAGCAAATCCTGGAAAACATGAGAGAAAAGTGTAAAAAAAAAAGAAAAAGATCTCAGAATTTTTGAACATCTTCCCACCAGATTAAAATATCAATAGAAACTTTTGCATAACCTTAGTGTAATTATAGATATACCCCAAAAAGTAAATAATGTGGATTTTAATGGGAACCTGAATTTTGCATTGTATTTTGTGGGTACTTTTGACATTCTTACTCAAACAAAAAAACACTCCATAAATTGGCTGAATATATATGCTCTATTTATCATTCTTCAAGAAATATATAGTGAAATATGGAACAAAGCATAATTATACAATTGGTGTGTTGCACTAATATTTTCTGAATAAGCAACTTGCAACTTAAGGAGATGAGCCACATTTTATTCTTGCACACTCTGTGGAGGGTACAATGCATCTACTCATCATATATCGTGTTACTTACCTGTTATTCTGGTAAAATAGAAGATTGATGTGCTTCTGAAATGTAGTTTCACTAGGCAGCTTCAAAATACCATTCCTCACAAAATCATGAATTCTTTCACAGGAACCTGTTTATATAAATATTTTACCATCTATCTTGAACTTTGAAGACAGTATGATGCTTGGGTCAAAGTGGGTAAAATTAGATTTTTAGACAAATAAAATTTGTAAGGCAAATAACATGGCCAGTTTTTTTAAATATATAAATATATATTAGGGTGTGTTATCCTTACTAATTTTATTTGATATCAGTGTTTGTATACATGTATTGGAGTTAATACTTTGCTGATGAGAAAAATAATTGTATATTCTATGCATGATCTGTTAGTTTGCATGTGCACCCCTTACTATATAAATATTAAGTAGGAAATGCTATCATTGTATGCCATAGGAGTGAGCTATTATAATGACTCAATAAAGCACTCGTGTAAATAACAGTACTAATATTTTACAGCAGGGTAAAATATATATTTTACTTCTTCACCTTAAGTTCAAGGCATACTGAAAAACGTTTTGGAGTATATAATGACTACAATAAAAATATATATAAGAAGCCACCAAATGTATGAGATTTAAACTTTGTCTTTGGGTGTTATACATTTTGAGCCGCAGGTTAAACAATGCTACTGCACTCACTGGCATAGCGCTTCTTAATGTTCGCTTAGCTGATTAGTTGTATATAAATCCTGACCAGTTTTCATTTACTAAATACTCCTCAAGTAGTCATGGATGGGGTGCTAATAAAGCAAAGCTAATTCAGCAATATCATGATATACTCTGTAGGGGTGCTTTGAATAAGAAGAGAGTTAGTGATCTCAATAATCAACTTGAATTTTTACTCTCTCGACATTTCAATTAGATGCTCTAGCCTTTGTTATTCCTGATGGAGACTAGAGCATCTGGTCGAAATATCGAGAGAGTAAATATTCGAGTTGATTATTGAGAAGGTCATTGAAATTTTATTAGGTCAACTGAGAGTTCATTGACAGCAAGAGAGGTTGAAATATGGAATAATTTAGTCTCATAGTATTTCTTTTACCATTCTCATTCAGGTATATGCTACATGTTATGGTTTTAATCTTGTGCCACAATGGAACAAAATAATAAAATAATAAAAAGCAATAGGCTTAAAAATGTACTTTTATCAGTTGCAGAATAGTTATAGAACTTCATCCTAAATGGGAACAAAAGTGGTGGCTTAATTAAAGAGCATTTTTTGACATTGTGATGATGATTATCTAACCTGATGGTTGCACCAGCATGGATCAATTACTTACCAACATGATTGGTTCTCAGTGCACCGGATTGTTTGCTGAATTCCTGCTCTTTCAACTTCCTTAGTTCTTTATTGAGCATCTCCTCAATCTCCTTATCATTACAACTTCTTAATGATTTTTCATATTCTCTCTCATGTCTCTCCAATTGTTTGATTTTAGTCTTCATTTGAGACACATACTGCAATATTAATCCAAATGATCATTACTACCTATTATTATAATAATTATCAATATTTCTTACCGAACTATCAGAAATATAGGGTAGAGCTTTATGCATACAACTTATGGAAGTCTTCATATCAAGGCAATGTGGAAAAAACAATCTTGATCTTGAATTCATACCAGGATTCTTCTCAGGAGCAGCCACCAAGTAAAAATCCTAAAATACCAGAGAATAGTTTTATGTAGCTTGATTTAATGATAAAATTACTTGAGATGTAGCTAGTCCAATAATTTACTGAATACATCCCCAAATTTGGTGGTCAGTCATAAATAAAGGGAGGCGGGGGGATATAAACTATACATGCTAAAAATACCACATCATGAAATGGCTGAAGTTCCTGAAAGCCCTTCTGTAGAGGCTACACAAGCTTGTATGCTTTCCTGGAATCATACCTTTGCTACTGATAAAGGAGATAGTCTATCATGGAATGTCCTGCCGTAAATTTGTTGTAAATATAGCATGACATATTATAGTATATAAGTGTGACTATAATAATGATTTTCTCATATATATGTCACAAAGTCTAAAATGTTACTAGACAGCTAGGATAAGGTGTGTCTGTTAGTTATGTATATTATTCTGTAGCTTCATAGTAGGGCTAGGGCTAGAGCTAGGGCTAGGGCTAGGGCTAGGGCCAGGGCTAGGGGGGATGGGAGTGCTGAAAGTATATTACGAGGTATGGTAACTTACAATTAAACATTCAAGCAAATTCTCTGGGAAGGTTATTGACTCATCCTCGGAAAGTAGTGCATCAATGAAAGGTATGGCTCCGTCGATTATATAGAGAATATGATCTGTAGTTAGAAGATGCATAAAAATCAGAGAATTTAATGTAATAATGAAGGATATAAATTAGTTCTGTGATGATTATAATGAGAACAAATATTATGAGTGGACCAATAGAATTAATTCTAGGAGTACATTTATATCTATAATTAAATATAGCTTCCTAGCTGTATATTCCATTTGAATAAATTAACATCACATTTGATCATCTTAGCATGTAGTTATTTTAGCAGGTGCAGTTTTCCACCTCACCAGCAGCAATGTTATCTCCACCTCACAGGCACCAATATTGTCTCCACCTCACAGGCAGCAATATTGTCTCCACCTCACCAGCAGCAATATTGTCTCCACCTCACAGGCAGCAATATTGTCTCCACCTCACCAGCAGCAATATTGTCTCCACCTCACCAGCAGCAATATTGTCTCCACCTCACCAGCAGCAATATTGTCTCCACCTCACAGGCAGCAATATTGTCTCCACCTCACCAGCAGCAATATTGTCTCCACCTCACCAGCAGCAATATTGTCTCCACCTCACCAGCAGCAATATTGTCTCCACCTCACCAGCAGCAATATTGTCTCCACCTCACCAGCAGCAATATTGTCTCCACCTCACAGGCAGCAATATTGTCTCCACCTCACCAGCAGCAATATTGTCTCCACCTCACCAGCAGCAATATTGTCTCCACCTCACAGGCAGCAATATTGTCTCCACCTCACAGGCAGCAATATTGTCTCCACCTCACCAGCAGCAATATTGTCTCAACCTCACCAGCAGCAATATTGTCTCCACCTCACCAGAAGCAATATTGTCTGCTGCACCAGCCACTAATTATCCAGAATTATAGTGTGTGCATTATCATCTTCCTCATAGAAATGCCACAACCTTTGTTGATTAGCTATTGCTACTCAGATGAGTCATTATGGTGAGAGATTATTTAGCTACATATAATATGCTGCATACATTCAAGCAGGATTCCACATATTACTATGCAGCCTGTAAGCATGTAGCTACATTGCTTGAATTCGTAGGTGGGTTGAGCATTGGGATCCATTTAGGATAGGAAAAAGTGCATAAGCATCCAAGTGTGTTGTGTGGGCTAACTGAGGAAACATAGCATTCATGTTTGATATTACTGTGGTAAAACCTCTCTCTTAATTCTGTAATTACAAAGTAATACACTTATAAAACAACAATTAGTTAGTTCTCTATCTACATATATACCCTCAATCACAATATACTGTTAAGCTCTCTTTATTTACAATATTCCTTGTGATATTTTCTTGTGTGATTGGAAATATACAAATCAGTGTTCATATATAGCAACAAGCATCCATCATGGCATGAAATGAAATTATCAGTCACTAGGTATGGCTCAGTAGAACATAAGAGCTTTAATATGTCGTGACAAAGGTTGATATATTTCTCGACTAATTCTTATGGCAATTTTTGCATGCCTTTTCATGTCTGCCAAAAGAGATGTGTAGTTACTGTCTTAAACATACATAAAGTTTTTATAACCACAATGAAGACTATATTTTGTACTCACAACATGCATGTTAACAAGCATACATGCACTTAACATATACTAATTTCATCACCTGCCAGCTTCTGGTGGCTTTGACTTTCAGGAAAATCATTCCTCCACTTGTGACAATACTTCCACTCAGCAGAGTACAAGTGATGCTTTAATCTCAAATAATGGTCAGAGCAATGATCTTCTACGCCAAACTCTTCAAACATTCCAATTGCACTCTTAATTATCTCTTCTTGTTGGTATAATACACTACATGAAGAATATTATAACGGTTTTCATTTTCCATATAATTATGATACATTAGGCTGCACCCAGTTCCCAATATGATGCATATATTAGCAATGTGACATGATACATTAGGCTGTACCCAGTTCCCAATATGATGCATATATTAGCAATGTGACATGATGCATTGCAGTATGTCGTCATTCATACTTGTGACATTTTGATTGTGCAATCATGTGACTGTTGGAATAGCTCGCATTGCTACTCTAAAGACTTGAATTAACTTCTTATTTGGTCGCAACTGATTAGTGTACTTTAATCTTAATTTGGTTTAAGAGCTTAAAATGGATGATAAAAAGTTGACCAAGCTGCAAGAAACTTACCTTGCATATCGTAAGAGTCTATAATCCTCTTAGAAAAGCTTTTGGTACTCCACTGAAAGATGAAGTACCTAGCTATCAGCATAATATGCTTCTAGTCCCATTTATTTAAGTCAAAATCTTAGTTTCTGGAGTGGTGAAATTTCACTGGAAAGTGTAGAATATGGAGAAGAAGAAATCAGTGGTTGTTATTCAGTCTTCCAGGTCAATTTCATATTCAATATTGTTAACGATGTTGCAAAAGCTTGAAGAGATGTGTGACACATTGCAATAGTGTCATAATGTAAATGGGATATTGAATGATCAGAACATACTTTTTTAAGCCTTCGCAAACTTCCCTCTGCTGATGAGTGTTGTCACTGGTTATGTACACTGACGTCAAAAAGCGGATAAATGGCCGTTTGATGTGAAGTGGAATAGATAAGCTACGAATCACATCAATAATTTCATGAGGTTTATAAATAGTGCGGCAAACTGCTTCAATTTCAGCATGATGCCCTTCAGAGCATGATGCAAGTATGTCAGTCATCATAAGAATCTTTTCCAAAGTGCCATGCTGAAGTGAAGGAGTCTAAATTAAATAGAATACAAATGAAGAAAAGATCAACAGTAGCCTGCAGAATATATTATCACCCTCAAGCCACACCCAACTTATCATTCACCCCTCTACAGTATATCATATTGGCTATTTCAAAGTGCACAGAAGTATTTAGTAAATTGGGTTGGAGTGTTCCCAGTGAATTATGGAATAACTTGCCCATTCTGTAAAAAAATCCAGCATCTGTCCTTATCAGTTTGATTATCTTGATATATATATAGAAGAATCATTATCTCAGAATATAGAAGCAGCCGAAAGTACTTCTTTCTTCAGTTTACTAGCATCTAGGCTGAAGACCATGGAGGTTATTTTAGTTATTAGCTAGCAAGTATCTCGATATTTTAAACTTTAGTTAGCCAGACAATGAATTGTTTTTGACCTTAAATGCAAATGTTCTAAATAATTTGCTGTCTTGGCTTTATTTACTGCCTGTTGTTCTTTGTCAAAGTTGGTTGATGGCAATACTTGGCACTATATCAGCAAATATGATTTTCTTCCAGTATATATGTTAAATCCAGCCTTTCTTGCAAATACCGAGTTCATTTTTACTGTAAGCTAAGGCATAACTTTAGATACTCAATGTGCAGATATATCTGCTGTCAGACTTAAAGTATTAAAAGTTTGAAATGTCAAAAATACAAAAACATTCAAAGCAGATTCCCCTACACTTCCAACTCAAGTAAACTGAGTCATCCTTAATCAATAGTGACAGAGTGGTGCTGCTTTTTCTTTAGCTGGAAATTACACCCACTTCAGTGCCAAAATTCGTAGTTTCCAGAGAATGAAATTAATTACATGTCCTTTAAGGAGAAAAAATTATAACTTGGCAATTTGGTCCAGGTACCACTGAATTTAATGCTTGCATATGAATATATTACAGGAAGTACTAAAAGTGATTCATAACTGCATTGTAATAATTTGTTACCTTGGTTATATCTAACTGGTCCTTTAGCTTTTGTTTTTATTGAAATCGGTATACTTGCCACTACAAATCCTGCCATTTTGATAGAAAAGTGTTAGATTCAGCTTTTGTAGCAAATAGCTTGAGTTATATATTACCACTAACTCTAGCATGGTTTTCCTATGTACAGATATTATATACACTACCTAAAGTCAAAAATACAGGTGCCAAGACAGAGCAAATGCTGAACAAGTGACCACTAAATATTCAAGTATATACCATTATACTTATGACCAAAATAAACAGAGTCATCCTTGATCATAAATGACAGAGAGTGGTGCAGCCTTCTCTATAGCTACAAGCCACACCAACTTTAGTGCAAAGTTTATAGCTTGCAGAGAGAGAAATGAATGATTTTGACCTTTAATAGAATTTACATCTTGAATATAGTTACTGGCAATTTGGTTCAGATACCAGATATTTCAAATTTAATGTGTGCCTATATATTACAGAAAGTGCTTTAATGAGATTACTATAAACAATTTAATAAAGCTAAATTTTGTAGTTATGAATATTGCTTTTTGAAATGGATCACCGAAGAGCCTGCTATGAGAGTGGAGTTCAGCTTTCTATTGCTGCAGAGATGAACCTATGGCGATCAAGCAGCAACATGTCAAGTGATACAATGGCCATGGCTAGTCAGAAATTGCTTACTTCTTACTAACTACTTTGAAGGATCCAACACATATATAGATGCCATGGAATAGTTTCTTTAACAGGAAAACATGATTATTATTTTTGCAGTCTCTCTTTTAAGACTTGCTGAACAATTTATGGGTAAGACATTGACAAATAGCAAGTTAGCACATATAACAACTTTCAGCACCAGAAATTAGATGTGCTTTGAAAATGATTATACAACCACTCCACCATGTGTATTATCCCACAATGCTGAATACTGATGTAGTGACTGTTTATAGATTAGTAAATGACAAAGACGCACCTCAATAAACTGCTCCAAACTTCCTTGTAAATTCAGCAACTCTTTCAAGCAAGGCATTGAATCTTCTCTCATAGAACTGAAATGCTTTATCACTATGACTTGATTGTGCTGAATTGGTAATCCAAGGGAACTGATCTACAATATTATGGTATTTAAATATAATATTTGTAACTTTTATTGTAATTAATCCACAAATTAACTTACCTTCATATATGCTAGGATAGCTGCAGTAAATTCAGCTCCTTTTTTCAATATTGTTTCCTGACAACTAGTCAGAACAAACAACAAAAGTAAAACTTACACAATTACAAATACTTTTATGACCAGTTGGATATACCTAAATATTCTGTGTAGCATAAAATCTATGTACTTCTCCTTGATTGCCAGTGTAAATCTGTGGTCACCACAGCCAGAAAATATCAGGAAAAGTAACTTCCCAACTTGATGGCCATAATGTGGATCACAGGAATGCTTTAGAAAAAGTTCAACATGATTCAGGAACCTAAAGAAAAAAGTTACATCGACACTGCAAAAGAGCCACAGTCATATCTAGCTATGTACCTTTCTTGGATCTCAACATTCTCATATGATACTGCAATGATGATCTTAAAGCATTCACTATTCAACCACCAAGTATCCGTTTTCTCCTTGTTCAACAACAACAATATTTCTGATAGTATTCCTGTGCATTCAATAAATTAATGATAAATTTCAAATGGTAATCTAAAAAAAAACTTACCAGAACTTTCCACAATGTGTTGATTTCGTTGTCGAGCTGTTTTGGCGTATGTTTTTTCAAATTGGTAGCACTCTTCTTCAATATGTTGAACACAAATTTCAATTTTTTGTCTATCTTCTTCAGTTAATTTTACTTGATGGAGAACAGATTTGATGACATCCAGATCCGCATGCAGTACATTTGTAATACAAAGATGTGTACTCCTTTCCTTTGTGAAAATATAGTGCTTATATGAATAGCACTTGTTGATCAGCTTGAAAACTGGGAGATTTATTGAAGACACTTGCGTTGAGTCATTGGTTTCTTCAAACTTCTTACATTGAGTGAATATTGATTCAAGTTTATTTTCTACCAATTCTGTCATAGACTCTTCTTTGGTGCTATTTGGTAACAGTAGTAAAATATGTTTAAGTGGGGAGAGGTGGGGTATTGTGTGTATGTGGTGGGCAGGTGAGGAGATAAAAAATGTATTACCTTGAATTCTGTGGTTTACCAAAATCAGTACCATCAGTCAGAATTTTGCTCAAAGAACTTCCAATGAATTTCTGTATGTGCAATGATTTCAATTTTTGATGACGACGCATGAAAAATATTGCCACTAAATGGAATAATATCAACTATATATGTATATGGTGAGAAACAACTAACTATGCGATCTTCAAAAACCACATAGTGTTAGAAAATGCTATACACAATAAATTAATACACAATGCACACATAAAGGTCACTACCAACTATATAGCTATAGAGGAATTGTTGAAAACATTTTTTTGTAACAATGTCCTCATAGAGGAGTGCCAGTAAAATATAACAGTAGATGCAATGAGAATATCTCAAATTATTTTGTTTGAATACCTCGAGAGCTATTTAGGCATGAATGGGAGTTCTATTCTCAAATCCTGGTTTTGCTACCAATAACCCACTTTATGATAACTTCTATACTACCACGTCTTAAACTTAAATTCACATACACCAAAGAGAAAACAAATGAATTAGTACACATGAATAATGAAACACTTAGGAAATAAGAAAGATGGCTGTCATGTGTTTAGAGCAGCTTAATATATATATATTTGGGAGTTTTGTGTGAATTCTTGGCTTTGAGGAATGCTTGCAAATTATACAAGCTAAGGCTCTCCCTTCTGTCGGATTATTAACTAGAAATAAAAACAAGGCATTGTGTGCCAAGCCAAAGTGAAGCAGTTTGCCAAGCTGGATAGGGATGGTAGCTTTTAAACCTGTAAATAGTGTAAGCTTGGAAGTGTGCTTGTATCTGGAACATTGACTCTACAAACATCACTCAAGGACACAGAGCATGTAAGGTAAACAATGGGAGCTGTAACTATAGTAGTAATATCTGAATGCAACTTCATGATATAAATGCTTATATTGTGGAGTTGGTAGCACTCCCTAATTAGCACTGACACAAATTAACCTGTGTTGTAACTCAATAAGAACTAAGTAGTGTTTTCATTAAATTGTGTGTCGTTTCCTGCATTCATGTTCTTGCACATTAATGAGTCTGTTTACGAGTTGAGTATTCAGTATAAGCTAATCTCATTGAGTATAGCTAAAGCTCAGTAGATGCTATTATTGCATGGTCACAGCAATGGCTAGCATTACTTTACAACCACCAGAGACTTTTGAATTTAAGAAATCTGATAATTGGTCAAAGTAACAATGCCAATTTCAGCTGTCAGCCTTACAACAAGTGTCCACTTCGTTGTATTGCTTACATTAGAGTGCTGAAGATGTGCTTATCTCCACGAACATCTCACAAGATTGTTGAAATTTGTGGCCACATTTCTATGTATTCCTTAAAGTGAGAATCCATGTGATATTCGATAGGGCAAAATTCAATTGTCGATGCCAAAAAGCCAGTGAAACTGCAGAGGAGTATATCACAGCACAGTCGTAACTTGTAACTACAGAGACCTAAAGGATGAGATGCTATGTGATACACTTGTTGGTAGTTAGGCCTAAAGGACTATGATTGTCCAAGAAACTGCAGATGGACACAGGATTGATGTTGGAAACTGCTAAGAAATGTGTCAGATAGACTGAGAAGCTGTGCATGATCAAAGCAAGCATCTGTGTGAAGAAATCAGAGACCAGACATCCCTGAATTAGATGAAAAGCAGGTGGTCTAGGAAATGTCGGACCAGTGGTAAGAGAGACCATAGCCTTCCAGTCACCAGTACACATCATCCAAAGAAGGCAGGAGCGTCAAGCCAATGATGTGGTCGAGGTTCCTATCCCAGGCTTAGATGTCCTGCAGGTGCTGTTGCTTGCCACAAATGTGGTAATAAAGTCATTTCAGTAGACATTGCTTCACTAAGACACAAAGATCCAGTGCACATGAGCTCAGAATAGACAGAGCATTCCTAGGGACAGTTTTGCGGAAGAGAAAGTTTTTCTCTTTCAGTAGAGGCGACAATCAAGCAGCAGCAAGTTACCTTCAAAATCGATGGAACAGGAGTGACTGCCATTTCAGATTGAATATATTCTAGCCTCAAAGGAGGTCATCTGAAGAAACCTATATACCAGTGTGGTTTATGGTCCTGACCAACAACAGGTGGACATCATCGGAGAGATTTATGAACAAATCTTGTACAGGCAGAAACTTCAACCAAACAATAACATTATTTGTCACCAAAGACTTAAAGAAATAGGGCTTGGAGATCTTGGACAGGAGTATCACATTAAATTTAAGCTGCCTACTGTCTGCACACACCAAGGAGTGTTCCAACCCTACTTTGCAGCAAAGTTCAGGATGAACCAAATGAGATGGAGACCATGGGTGACATCACCAAAGTTAGTGAGCCTACAGAGTGGTGTGCTGCCTAAGAAATCCGAAAAAGTAAGAATCTCTGTAGACCTAATGATAGTCCTTCATGACATTCCGATAGTGGATGAAACACATGCCTAACTAGTTGGAGCAAGCATCTCCTCAAAGCTTGATGCTAATAGTTGATTTTGGCAAGTACTGTTGCCAACATCAAATGAGCTCTGGGGTTCAATGATACTTTACTTTTTTTTTGGCTTGTTTCCTCATTGGTCCACTGGGCATTTCCTAGTTTGTACACTACGGTAAGTTCCAGCTAAGTTGGGCTAATACATAACTTTTCAGTTGCTCTTAGAATGTGAGGCCAAATCTCTCAGTTAGGTACATCAGGAAGCCAGCAATGCTTAGTACGAGTTTGCTAGGTCTGGCAATACTTCACAGATGTAAACTGCAACCTTATCCATGAGTTTGTCATGGCAATTTCTCTACATTGTATCTACCAAATTGATAAGGACCTGTAGCTCTACAATTGTTATGTACTGAACTTGGGAATTACCAAGATGTGATGCAAAAAAACACATGAGAGCTTATGGTGTTCATATCTTGTGAAATTGATACAATTAATCCACACATTAATAGATTATTCTTAACATATAATGTAAATCCAACTCTCATTTTCGGAATTATAATGAAAATTAAATAAACAACATTACCTGCAACATGTGAGCATGTTCAACATCGAGAGCAAGGTTCATCACATTTAGAACTTTTTTAAAGAAGTGAGGGCAGAAATCAGGAATCTTTTCTGATATTCTTTTAAATTCCTGCAGATCAATTCAAATAAAAATACTCTCAAAAGTAAAAAATTCCTGTCCAATTACTTACATTAAATACACGAAATGCTTTTATCATTATAAATCAGCTGCCTATTAATATGAGTCCATTTGGGGGGATATTTTATCACGGTAACATTGAGCATTCCTTTCTATACCAAGAAAAAAAGCATTATACTTAGAACATTCTCTGGGTTTGTTGTCTATATAGATTACATTATTTCAGTAATCTCTACTCTAGTAAATCCATATGATGCGTCTTATCTATATACATTTCTAGGATACTAAAATCAAAAGAAATAATTGACACCTTACTATATATAAGAAATATTATATCTTTAGTTGCTAAACGGAGGTGTAAAGAGTTATTGTGATAGCCAGTCACCTTTTGTATCCAACATCTCAGCTCATCATAACCCTCAACAATATCCTTCTGCAACACTTTGTGAAGATCTTCTTTACTTTCTGCCACCTAGCAAGAAGAACATAACGATAGTTGTAAAAAGTATTGCATGTGGGAAATAAAATTCCCCTCGACTGAGCATAAGTCACAATATGAATGTTGACTAAATCCCTTTTAGTGTCCAAAAAATATTTTATAAAAAGCCATGCTATTCACTAAAAGTAAAGGAAAGGCTCTATCATACACACTACCATATTTATGTCTATTATATGTCATAAATCACCAATTTTCTTCATCTAAAGATCCTATCCACATTTTATGAGGAGAGTCAACAACAACAACTATAGTACTATATTTCAAAGAACGGTTATCATTATTCATTACTATTTGCTCTGGAATATTGTTTGCCTATTGCTGAAGTTATAAAGTTGGACTATTCTAGCAACCCCTGCTCTGATCTCAATGACAAGAAGATATCGACTAGCAAACTCTACCTATAACTTTGTCTGCCCCTGTAAATCATATATCTTTTGCAATGCTTGTTGAGCTAAGCTATATAGCTAGTGACTGAAGCAGACATTGGGCTGCAAAACAGCAGCTGGCTAATAGTTCAAGCCAGCAAACAAGGGATTCTGATAAAAAATCATGCATTACAGTTATATTTTCCCTCATTTAGTGTTTGGTCTATTAGAAGACTTGTAATTTTTGTATTCACAGTTAAAATGTGGCACATTCATTGAGAAGTGAATAGTCAATTCTACTATAAAGACTCTGGTCAGAATATGTTGGGATTCCAAAGAAACTAATGCTATTCTTAATTTTGAGCTGTGGCTTCAGGATGCATCTTCAATTTCCCTTCTCAATATTAAGCCTTCATCAGGAATAATGAGATGCTAAGACTCATAAGAGCTTGTTATATACCGGTAGCTAGCTATTCACCATGTAATATATACAAGCCTCATCCTGGTACATGCATCCAGTATGTGAACCGCATGTGAACTGCATGTGAACTGGGTATGGAAAAATATAGGGGAAAAAACAAAAAAACCAAAAAAAAACCAAACATATAAAAATTTAAAAAAAGCAATAAAAATATATAAATACTAAAATATACATCTATATGAATATATAAATACTATATACTATATAAATACTAAAATATACATCTATATATAAATAATCTATACATATATATAAATACATTTATATTTATTATATAAATACTAAAATATACATCTATATATTATATAAATACTAAAATATACATCTATATATATATAAATACTAAAATATACACCTATATGTATATATAAATACTAAAATATGTATATATAAATACTAAAATATGTATATATAAATACTAAAATATGTACTATATGTATATATATATAAATACTAAAATATACATATATATAAATACTAAAATATACATCTATATGTATATATAAATACTAAAATATGTATATATAAATACTAAAATATACATCTATAAATACTAAAATATACATCTATATGTATATATAAATACTAAACTATATGCATATATAAATACTATGTGTATATATAAATACTAAACTAAAATATACATCTATATGTAAATACTAATCTATATAATTATATAAATACTAAAATATACATCTATTATGTATATATAAATACTAAAATATACATCTATATGTAAAAATATACATCTATATGTATATATAAATACTAAAATATACATCTATAAATACTAAAATATACATACTAATATATATATATAAATACTAAACTATATGTATATATAAATACTACTATATGTATATATAAATACATCTATATGTAAATACTAATCTATATAGTTATATAAATACTAAAATAAATTATATATATAAACACTAAAATATACATATATATAAATACTAAAATATACATCTATATGTATATATAAATACAAAAATATACATCTGTATGTATATATGAATACTAAAATACACATCTACATGTATATATAAATACTAAAATATACATTTAAATATATATATAAATACTAAAATATACATCTCTCTCTATATATATATAAATACTAAAATGTACATCTATATATATAAATACATCTATATAATATATATAAATACATCTATATAATATATATAAATACATCTATATATATTATATAAATAATAAAAAGTATAATAATAACCATGACAAAAACTAACTGCATGTAATAGACCACTACACAATCAGGTAATGTGGTTGTATGATTAGTTGCTACCTATATACTATTCCTTCCAGGTCAGTTTGTTTGATGCAAAAGCAGTCTCTTATTAATGTCTTCATTGTGCATTTTTGCAGTCTCACAGGTTATAGCAGTTGCATTTGCTGCTATCAGCAAAGACTTGCAGTTGATGTAATCTTCTGAGCCATTCTGCTTTCAGATTTTCAAACTATATTTTTATCATATGTTTCATAATACTGTACTCACATTTACCTGTGGGCATGTGCATTCCAACTCAATGACAGGTGGGCATGGACATTCTCATTGTGGGAGCATATAATTTCACTTGAGATTTGGTTCTAAATTCAGATGCATTCTAATCAAGGTGCAGTGTAATTACCAAAATATGGCATAATATCTTGCAACACTGAACTATATATAATTATATGAATGTTTCTTACACCTGAGGTATGCTATACACTCTATGCATAAGAAGTGTCTGAGGTATACTCAGTCTTAGCGATTCATTATTCTTGATGAAGGCTAGAGCATCTAGTCTGATTATTGAGAAGGTCATTCTAAGTTTGTTATGTCAACTGAGATAATATTTATTATAGCCAATATGAAAAGCACACTTCAGAAGGATGTGTGCATTGGTAGAATAATATTTTTGTGTTACATCACACTCTCATCTTTAGAGTTGTGACTCCACCATGACATTGTGATATCGTCAGTATTTCCATTGTGAAGTGATTTCAGGAAGAATATGAAATAATCACTGCCAGCATTGAAATGTTTTCTGTAAGTGGCATAGACAAGGTGAAGAATGGGTACAAAAACTCCGCCAATACTTGCAAATCAACAACTTTTACAAGCTCTGTTAATATATTCAGCTGTTTTGCAGAGCTTTAAACATTATTAAATGCTTGTCATGCACTTTTGGGTTTAAAATACTATACCCACAATCTGGACAAAATTATTGAATGACAGAAACTGCTCACAAGATGTTGACTAGCCAACAAAACCACTTGAAATACACTTACAAAATAATTTTTCTTGTGTCCAATGTCAGTCTCCCTTATTAATGCTGTAAGGATGGCTGTGTAAAAGATAACATTAATACTATTAATTTAACAACTACAAATATGTAGAATTGTAACCTTAAATGGGTCCATAAAATATATAGTTACAAAGACAGAATTAATAACTCATCAGTTGTGATGCAAAATAGAGACTGTATGAGTTTACACCTCTAGAAGCAGCTGCTATGACTGTTCTTGCACTTCATTATTATCTAACAAATGTGCCAGGCTATATACAAAAAATGCTGTTAGGGAGAAAGAGGCAGTTAGATGACCCTTTACCATTTAAAATCTTTACTAACATATTTCCTCGAATGGGGATTCAAATAGTTTCAGGAAACCTAACAGAGTCAATTATAAACGAGGGTGAATATAATTTTGGCTATAAGCATGCATAGCCATGTGCAACAGCTCCTCTCAGTCATTGTATAAGACCTATGGCCCGACCAAAGTTGAAGGAAAAGTTTGCTGTCCTAAGTCATCTATTAGTTAAACTTTTTAGTTTCCAGTTCTTCGTCATCATTGTTGAGGTCCGAGAAAAGATCACTAAAAATCTGACATTTTCTACTTTCTAGCTTGAAAGTGAGCTAAGCAATTTATGGTGAGGATTCAGCTGCCATCCTCCCTGCTTTAGGCGGTGAATTTCTCCATTTTTACTGCCCCTGACATTCCCAACTTCCTTCAGATTAAAATTTATCTGTGCATGCTTGAGATGAGTGCACATTGTGAATAATATTTTGAGGGAGAACACTATTTTGCTTAATGGAGCAATTATTCAAGGGTGAATACTATTGGAGGCATGTAAATTGTGCTCTGATTTAAAATTGGTATAATATTAGTATACTCAATTATATTTTGTGATCAACACGGATAGAATCTACATTTCTAACATGTTGTTGTAGTTATTGATTTACTATTTTTAATGTGTTGTTGTTTTAGTCTATATAGTTGAATTATGGAGAAGGACTACATGAAGTTAGAGCTTCTATGATTCAGAAACTTTCTGCTTCTTCTTGTTTATGCTACACATACCAGCAAATACCATATCTTGCATGATTACTTTCAGCTGACATCAAATAGTTTAAAGACTCACTTAATTTTTTTTCCTTCTTTTAGTGCCGACATTTCAACCTAAATACTTTGATCTTCATCAGGGTAAATAAAAATAATTATTATTTTCCCCCCAGATAAAGACCGAAATATTTCAATTGAAATGTTAGCACTGAAAAGTCAAATAAAAAGAATCCTTAAAATATAACATATCTTGTTTCTGTTGTTGACTCTGCCCATGTAGGGCCAGCTACAGCCTTTGTAATGGCAATTAACAAATAACACAGAAGAAGTTTACCAACCAAACAACTGATCTTTTGAATAATATTAGTTATATACAACCCCTTTTGAAATAGCCCCTTTTGAATGAAGCATTTACCAGGTACAAGAAGTCCACAAACCTAATAGTAAAATTGGGCATTGGTCAATAATTCCTCTTATAATACAGCATGTGTATTAGATAGCTTGCTTCATTAATGAAATTTACCACAAGTATCTAGTTGATGGTTTGCAGTGCAGCATTTCAAGTCTTCTTGTACTAATATAGACCTATTGTACACTTGTTTTGCAAGGAGAAAAGTGATAGACAGATAGATATTGAGGTCAATTTTATTTTCAGATTTTAATTAATGATTTTAGAACTGCCAATTTACTACCTTATTAAAGGATTCAGAACATACTGGGAATATTTTGAGAGCTAGTAGCAGCTGAAAGCAACATTTAGGCAGTGAGCTTTATAGCTAAGAAATCTTTCAGAGATAGGAGGAGGGGGATGGTTGGAGGGTTTTACCATACCCCATTCCGAAAAGGAATTAAGGAGTGCACTGAGTGTTAGTGCATTCCCTGATAGAATATTCTACAAATAAAATGTTCAAAATGCCGATTAGGTTAGAGGTAGCTTGATTATTTTCTTTCTGTGCATAGTTTCAATATCATTATGATATATTAAAATAGTGCATTTTATCACATTTTGGTTCCGTATGATCTTAGGCTTCAAAATGAATTCAAGTAGTGCAGAATAAGCTATAATATATAACCAAAAATAGAAAAGAATATTGAGTAATGTCTACTGAGTGAGAACATGTATACCTGAACATATTGAAAATTTGATCATCCTAAATGGTTCAGAATTTATCTACAACTTTAAAAAAGTCTACAAGACTTTGCATATAAACATATTTATAAAAGTGGAGAACTAACAAATGGACATGCAGATTTTGTGTATTTGTCCAAAAATCCTTAAAATTACTTTAAGTTGTACCTTCAGCAATTTCCCAACGGGTAATTCCATCGATCACTTGTGAACGCTAGGAAAATGTAAATAATAAAATCATTAACAAAAGAGCAACTACAGCATTGCTAAGACACACACACAGAATATCATGGGGGTGGCTAGTTTTACCAAACTCTTATGCTGTTGTGAATTAAATACGTTACTGTTAATGACAATCATGGCATAATTACAGTAAATAATTGTCACTGTTATTATACTTACTTGAAATACTAGAAGTTGTGATTGATAAGCTGTCAATAACTGTCGTGAGTAATAACACATTTTTTTTTGAATATATAGATAACATAAAATAACTTTATTATCATACTGAATTATTATAAACTAGCAGAAGTTTAACTTGGATGGTTTCACACATCAGAATTTGCTGATATAACTTTAGCAATCATGTCATACAAGAATTTTCTGGTGAAAAAGGCAGAACTCATATATGCACACAACAAGTAAGTTAGCAGCTCATTTAAAATTATTTTAGCCATGGGGAGAATGTAATCCGGGATAAATAATAGACTCCATGACATGTGCTAGAAATATAGTATTCCAATATTACGAAGTTTCAACTGTTATTCACGATGATGTGTTGAAATCTCCTTTTGCAAATATTTGATCAGTTAGCTTTGCATTATATCAAATCTCAAGGTTGTAACATTGAATCAAACTGGATCGTTGATAGAACAACCTAACACAAGGAAATTCTGAGTTGTCTTACATACAATGACTTTCTTAATTGACTCAGTTAGATGCACTAATGAGCATCTAGCCAAAATGATGAGTTATATCGAGAGAGATATTGTATCTACATTGAGAGTGCATTTAGAGTCTATCAGGTGCACTGCAGCTAGCTGTGCTCCAACCAACATCTCTTTTAAAACCTGCCAAACTCATTGTTACTGACTAAGTTTTGAAAAATCACATGAGGAAAGCTTCATTTGGGGAAATTCTTGGCTTACATGTTCATTGAAATTATCACAGATAGACTGAAATATAATGATTAAATGGCCAATAATTATTGAATAGGTAATTAATCCCATGCTTAATCTGGTTGGGTTGCAGGAGATCTGACATTAGCAGAGAAATGTTCCAAATACAACCCTATTTTAAGTCCTACTGCCAGCTGCAGTAATTGTATCCACACTTTTGACTTCACAACACCAAAGATATACAATCAATACAATGTTGGTTACTTTAAAATGTAACCCTTTTATGTAATGAAAACGAGGAGAGAAAAAGTGCAGACATTGTCTAAGTGTAGTTCAAAGTAATAATAATTATTATAAATTAAAAAATTTAACAAATAACAAAAAAAAAACAGAAACAAAGAAAGGAAGAAACATATAAAGAATGAATTTTATCCTTTTGCTGATGTTGACTTCCAAAGCTGAATGTTGGTAATTACTTTATTGTTGTGAAGCTTACCTTTTGGTCATCCAAATAAAATTTAACTATGAACTTGAAGAAAGCACCCTGCAGTACAGAGCAACCTTCAATTTGGCCCTAATTAAAAAAATGGTGAATGTAAAATAATATCTGGTAATTATCCAGAGTGAGATCAGATTTGTTCAGTTTCTAAATCAGATACTAAGTAAAGAAAAAATGTTAACCTTAAGCCATGGTCTTCTGGTGAAATCATCCAACTATATTATATAATATGCAAACTTAAAATATTTTCATATTTTACAATGTTATACATTAATAACTATACCTCTTCCTTCAATCTTGTTTTGTCTACTAGATCTAGCTCTCCAAGGATGAATTCTACATTATTTGGATAATTACAATAATTATACTAAAAGCAATAACAGGAGAATTCTTGCCTTGGTTGCTTCTGAGTGGGATGCCATTGCATTCACAGAAAGAGCTGAAAATATTCAGGTACTTGCTGCAAATTTGACTTTGATTTTTTATCTGCAATATAAAAAAGTAAGATCCTAATAGTTTGTTTACCTATAAGTAAGGAGGGGCTCTGTCAAACATAAGAGAATCCATAAAAAGCATATAGTTCACATAGTGTTTGCACTTGAGATAAAAAAAGCTCATCTACCCATGCATACATCTTCCATTGGCATCAAATGTGTAGCCATATATATATATAGGGCTGTGCCAAAAGTTGGAGCCCAAAGTTGGCGACTTAAATACCAACTTCTAAAATTAACTTGTCAGAACAGAAAAGTCCTCATGAGATTGGCCTTACTATTTTAATTTACACCATATCATATCCCAACGTAGCAATAAAAATTGGTTGCTTGTGAACTAAAAGTATAAACAGGCACATGTGTCGCTGAACTTACAGAGCTATCTCCACTCTCTACTGGTGCGGCTTCAGGTCTCACATCACAGGTAGTACAAACAAGAACCTCTCTCGGGTGTGAAGGATGAGAGCTAATTGGCATAACTAGCTGCATATGACATAGAGGAGGAATGTTATAGATGACTGAATTTATTCTTTGTCAAAGATAATGCAATAATGCAATGCTTGCTACTGTAAATCTAACCATTTCAGCAACTGCTGTGTTTTATAGTATAATAAGGCTAGATACAACCTTGCTAGCCAACAGTTTGAGTGTGGAGCTATAACGAACCATTTGGGAAATGCCTACCAACTTTCATTGCTTGTGCAGATATATCCACTATCTGCTGTTGTTGGTGGATACATTTGTTACGAGTGTTGATGGATATCCTAATGAAATCAACAGTACTATTTTTCTACCCTTTATCCACGAAATAAAATTAGTTTAATTGTGTTTAGACATAAATGGGTAGCTTAGATCCTTTGAAAATCCTTCTTCATCACAGCAGGCAGAATGGCAGGCTATCACTATCTCCTTACAGCACTAGATTCATTTTACAGCCCATCAAACTATTGGTGGGCGAGAATTGGCAAAAAGCCAATGATTCCACAGCTCCTCTGCTTGCCAAGGTAAATAAATGGCTTTCGCATACTAGGACAACCTTCAGGTACATACAGTTCTTGAGAAAGCCTCATTTCCAAGGTTAGTTGTGAATCAGTTTTCTCAATCTTCAAAAACTGGTAAACAGTTTACTGAATTAAAAAATATTTTCTATTGTTCCTGGGACCTTTAATATTGGTGAGGAAATAAAGTATTTCTCGGATTCATTTATGATTAACTCTGTTGAAAGCTTTAGCTTTACTAGATTTCTCTATGCCAAAAAGCACTTGTGATGGTTGGAGGGTTAAGAAAGAATAGGTGCTGAACAGCGCAAAGCTTCCTACATTGGTTTGACCTTTATTTCAAGTCATAATCAAAGCTCATATTTCAACTGAACTCACTTTGTTAGCTTCTTAGCAACAGTAGCTTTAGTCATTTTTTGGCTCCAAGTCATTTACAATGGGTCTTGAAAGGTAGCACATCCCCGTGACAATTTTTTTTGGAATATGTGAAATTATCTTCAAGGCTCTTGTATACCCTTTAGGTATTTATCCTTATTTACAACAATCATACATATTATGTTTTACCACCAGATGACTCAATTTTCCCATGCTGAGTAACCTGTTTCTCAAATCAGCAAAGCCCCATAATAGCTAACACAAACCACACACACGTGTGTGTGGCAATTTTGAGCCTGGTTGAGTTGATTGAGCAAATGCACATTTTGGCACAAACAAATGAACAATCAGTTAGTTCTTAACTGAGAAGTTTACTACTGTGTGAAAAAGTAGATTAACAAAGTATATCTGTAGCCTTCTCTGAGCACATGAGATTATGCATTGCAATAGAAACCGCAGCAGTCCTCCAACAAAACCACGTAAACACTTTGTGATCCAAATAGTTTACATGGTTTTGTTGAATGTATGTGAATATACAGTTAACCCACATAAAATATAGTTAACCATGTAAAATATACAGTTAACCATGTAAAATATACAGTTAACCATTTAAAAAAAGTCACATGCATGCATGTGACATAAGGAAAAATATTGTGTTTATTTCAACTTTAAGAGTTAAGTATGAATTCAGTTGATAGTGAATAAATCATCAACACTTACGTTCCTTTGGAGTTCAGTCTTGAGACACTTACTCAACATCACTTCTCGATCAAACCAGAACTTTATCAGTGTCGTCAATATACCTTCATAACTTGTTTGAGTCAAAAATTTTCTAAAAAAAACAAAAAAAAGATAAACATGATACACATTCATCACAAAACACAATGAGCTCAACTGGTTGTCTTTGAATAAATTGGCAATCAGGTCTAAGGCAAATCTCTCAGTTTTCTCAGAATTTAGCATCTGCAAATTGAAAGAAAAATTTAATAAAGAATTCACACTCTGTGTTAGCTTACTGAGGCTAACTCCTTTGGAGTAAGTGCAGAACACAATTGTGAAAATTGATCTCCTTTTTTATCATGTTTCAGGTAGTCAGACATGAAATTCAATATGGCCCCTCTTGTCTCTTCATATGGGAAGTCTTGCACCAAGCTATATACATATATATATACTTATAAATTGGATAAAGGAAGAATGACGGTTAAAAGAAACTTGGTTAAGTTTACCCTGATTTGAGCTATGAAATGATGATAGAAACTTGTTCACAAAGTAGACAATACCATGGCAAAACCCATGTTTGTAAAAAATTGAACAACTAAGTGGTAATTAAATATAAAGCAGTGTGTATACTTGAGCCTTAGCTCATGATAAAGGTACCTTGTACATTAAAACATTGCTAGATCATTTACAACACATGCTCAACACAAAAAGTGACCACCTACCGCCTATCTTCAATCCTTCGGATAATTTTGTAGTATTGGAATAGGATAAACACCATCTATATATATACAGAAATAGTAATGCAACTGGTCTGGTAATTCCATGTTTTATTCTAGCAATTATTACCTTCATGTTTCTAACAATTTTGATGAAAGTTTGAAGTTTCTCATTCTTAGCATTCCGCATAAAGTCATGCATTATCTCCATGGATTTGACAGCTCCTTTGAAATGTTTCTACAATAATTATAGAAAATTCTATGGTACTACATTTAATTAATTGGTCAACACTATTAAAAAGCCCCTCCATTCACATTGTTATAAAGATGGATGTATATTCAACCAATTAGAAATACAGAAACCATCAAGGGATATAAATGGAGTGGTTTAGCAAATAAATACAACTCTGTCTTAAGCCTCTCACTCTAGCCAGGTTATTGAGTATTTGCAATAGCTAAAGTTTCAACATCTAAAGTTTGGCACCATCCAGAGAGGGTGAAAAACTAAATTAGAGATCTCTAATAATAGCTTGTGCCAATGATGCTTATAAAGTCACAAGTAGGTATTTTTCAGTGACAGACCCATTATGTGACAGTTCATTGACAGGTTGGTGAGAGATTGGATGGATCAGGATACATTTCGTTTCATGAATGGATTGTAACTGTCAGGTAACCAATTTGTATTGCTACATTGGGATATTCTTGTTCAAGTGATGCAAAGTAAAACTAAGCTATATACTTCAAACTTGTGTGCTAAAGGCTTCAGTGTTGTAATATTTGCTCCAGTATATCATGGGAGGCCTAAGGCTAAATTAACTCTCTAGATTTGGCTTGACGCTGCAGTTTAAGTGTTCCTGCTGATTTAGCTGATAAGTAGGAGAATAAAACATATCCACTCAAAAACTTTTATCTGGAAAATAATGCTTGGTTCTGGTGAGCAATGTGAACAACATGACCTTATGCAGGAATGTCCAAAAAGAATCTGTGTATAATATAGTCTAGATACTTAATCTATAAAATATACTGGCAGGTAATATATATATATAGACAAAATGAGCAATATTAGCCTAGGTCCTTACATGATCAATGTTGAACTTCAGCTTGATCAAAATTTCCATGACTTCACTTTTAATTTTCAACACAATATCATCAACCTGTTATTGCGAAGAAATGAAAATGAAAATCCATCTTTACATATTATGCACTGTTAAAATTCCATTTTAATATAAATGCTCATTTTACATGTTCATTTCAAGTCACTGGCACGACTTTAATTACTATAATAGGACGTCAGTTATCCAAACATATAGACCATAGGGTGTTCTGATAACCAAATTCAGTGTGGAAGGTCTTTAGCTTGCCCTTGGTCCTTACAATATCATAGAGAGTCGACTTTCCAGCACTGAATTTGCCTGCTTTTCTGGCTGGACTTTTTCATTCTTCACTATATTACCTCGACACTTACGAGTTATCTTTTTCAAGGACACAGGTCTACCATGGGTATACTTTGACATGAACAGAAACTTCTGGCAGAGATTTCATGGCAGGAGAACAGTATATATTCATTAGTACATGCACAAAGAAATTTGTTGTGCAAAATGAAAATAAGTGTATCGTATGTAGTCAGCATTGCCATGGAAGTGGCTAGCATTTATGTGGGCATGACTTCTTGTAGTATTCGGTTGACCATATGTTAGGATGACTGAAGTTTGGATAACTAACCTCCTTCTGTAGTATTATTAATATTATATTGCATTTGAACTAGCAAGTCCATAAAACACCACTACTGCTTTGGCAAACTTGGCAAACATTCTCGGCAAAATAACTGTAGTTCTTCTATATGTGCATGTTCAAAGTATAAGTATAAAAACCCAATTTGTATCTATAGGGAGAGCTGAATGACATTCACAGTTATTTGCCTTCAAAGCTGATGTTACACTGGCTGAAGCACACCCGGCAGTAAAGATTATTAAAAAATATATCACATAAAATAAAAAAAGTGTCTGGCTGAATTGAAAAGTATAAACTTAATTTTTGGACTTCCAAGGTGTTTTTGGCAGAAAATAAGGGTGAGGCTCAGCATAATTATAGATATTATTGCCATATAAAACGTTCTCTATACATAATATATGATACATATATACCTGTTAAAGGATTGACTTGCCAAAAAAGAATGAAAAAAGACAATTAGTTAAATGACCCTTTACCATTACACTTTACCATTTAAAATGCAGTCTAATATTGCAAAAGTTTGTCCAACTGGTTGAGTTATGTGCATTGTTTTAAATGGTAAAGGGTTTATCTAGGTTGTTGTTGTCTATGCATTACACGCTTGCTTCCTTTCTGTGTGGACTTGCTTTGTAAGGTGCAGTATGGGTGGGTTATAATCATTCTCCTCATGACAAACTTTGGTGTATAGATTCTTCATCGTAGTTTAATAGTCCAGTTATGTAACTGACAAAAAATCTATTTACAATACCTTTTCATAGGTGAAGGCATTTTCATAGGTTGGTTGCACCTTCAATGCTTCAATCTGCAGAGTTAATGGAATGAAGGTAAATAGAATGTATATTGTATAAGAGAGGACTTTCTGAGGGTTTATTAATTATGTTAATGCTAAAATGTGGAATTTTAAGTGGGTGCAGTTATCAACATTGCCATGGAGGGGAATTTTCAGTATCTAAACAAATTTAGGGTGCATCAGCTCATGCCTCAATAACTTAACTATATGTCTACCACATGAATAATTACATATTCAGTTATGAGGGGCTAGCGATTGAAAACCTTTAAAGGTCAGCATTTTATTTTTTATTTATTCATGCTTACCATAAAACCTATTGTGCAAAAACATCCTGTGCGTGCATACTTTATATATGCTGAGGGCTCTCATGAATCTTACCATAAGTATGCTCCTAAAACCTGCACATGCTTATTTGTTGCGAACAGCATGAGTCTGTAAAATAAGCTTGCTAAATGTAAGCATATTTATACTGAATAATCAACTTAAATTTGTTCCTCAAGTTAGATGCCTTCATCGTTATTTCTGATAAAAGAAGAGGGCAATTACAACAAGGTTCATATCATTAGTGTGAATAAGATTTGAGGTAAATTGTGAACTTAAGATATGGTTCAATGTAGGGGCAGGTAGTTGCAGGGAATCAGTTAGCTCAAACACCTTACCTACACCCTGGAATTGGACTATGGGTGCAATGCGTAACAGTGTGTGTGTGTGTGTATATTTATGTATATGTGTGTGCATGTGTGAATAGGACTTGGTGATGCAATTAATTCACAACTCAACCATTCTCTCCCTTCTCACTTCCTCTGTAAATATATAACCCACCCACACAAATATTTGCAGGGTCATCACACCAAGAAATAAGCCAAATAAATGAGAATTTTTAATATTGAATGAATCAGAGTATAAATAAAAAATGCCTGGTAGCTCTAGTTGGTTCTTCCATAGCAATAACCAAACTGGAATTTTACTCAACCTAATATATGTATTAGAAACATGAAGTACAATAGGTTGCATCCTGCTCCACATAGTCATCATCTTATGAAAATATGTAATAAGTTGCTAGATAACTAATGTCTCTCTCCTTTTAATGGCAGCATAAGTAATTACCAAACTTACATGAAGTTTGGAATCCTGCCGTTGAAATTTCTTAGATGAATCTGAATTAATATATGTGTTAAAGAGATGATGAAAGTATATCTTTGTGCGTGAAGCAATTTTTAATACTTACCATCAGGAAATTGGAGATAGGTTTTGGTGGCAATATGAAAAATGTGGAAGTTTGCCCCTGCTTTTACATACTTAGATTTCATTGAAACAGGAATGAGTTTAAATCTGGTGGATTCGCAGTGATGCTCTGTACATTTTATCAGCTCAACCTATATGGTTGGAAATTGTATTTATGTATGAGACATAATCACTTTAAACTGTCTACTTTCTAATTTGAAATAAAAATAATACCTTACCTTGTTATCTTCTGAAACGGTTAGGTACTGTTGTGCAGTTTGATGCTTTATATGACATTCCTGATCCCAGCACATAGGTTGACCTAACATACAATCATACCACAACTTAGAGAATGAAGAAGCAAGAAAATATACACAATTTTGAAAATATGGATTCAGGTATAGATATTACATGTACACATCAAGAAAGAATGTAAAAAAATGCTTTTCCTCCCAAATGCCAATAATAAGCGCTGGTTATGAAGCTGATGTGCTTATCACACCAACCGGTCATCAAGCATGCTTTCTTAGGTTTCTGTTGTGTTTACTGATAGTATTTTCAATTCTATAGAATGTACACCACTGACTCTTATATGGGTGAACATGTTTTTTATGTAACCCCTCAGAAAATGTGGTCAAAATTTCTACATCACCAATATCAAATATTAGAATTAACAATATATTTACCACTCTTTGGGTCTCTGCATATTTCAAACTGCCAATGCTTATTTGGTGATAGATTACTTGGAAATGCTTGCTGCTTGAAGAACACTGTAAAACCAATGAATAATCATATTCATAATCGTAAACACAAGCACAGCAGCAAGTGCCAGCAAAAACATCAAAACATAACAAAACAAAAAATGCTACAAATAACAACAACAATCAGCTAAATAGAAATACAGTACTTATATCATGAACATTTGTATATCCTCTATAACCATATTTCATTGAATTGAGAGGTACACCCGGAATAAAAATACCAGTTAGATATTACTACTGGAAAATTGAGACCGACAGTGGTTGAACCGATCATTTCCTTATTGTTGATCCTTTACCACATACATTTCCAACAACATTATTGTCAATAAATAGGTTATCTTTGTTCTCTCATCCATTCGACTAGCTTTCATGATTGCCACTAGTGTGATGACCATGGTGCAAAAAAAAACAATATTTTTGGAGCGTAATGATGGAGGAGAATTGAAACTACTAACTTTCTGGACTTACCATCCTGATGTTTGGTTAACTACAGATCCCATTTGTTTAGGATAGAAATTCTGGATACCAGTTCCTTATTGACACAGGAGCAGAAGTCAATAGTCTTCTTGCCACTGGTCTGGACACATGCACAGGTAAGTCAGGCCCCCACTTACGTCAGCCAATGGAGCACCATAAAGACATAGGGGACATACCATCCAACTATATTTTCCTTTGCACCAGAATAAGCAGAATTTTATCATCGTAGACCTGTTTCATCCTTTGCTGGGGCTGATTTTTTATGCTCAAACACTCTCTTAGTTGACCTCAAAGGCAAATGCTTGTAGATAATCACTTACCAAAAACAGCAATCTTGACCCGATTTGAGCTTTATGAGTCCAATTGGATGCATTTTGGGCTCAAGAATGCTACAAGCCTTCCAGTGCTTGATGGATATAGTCTGTAGTGGCCTAGATTTTGTTTTTCTCGACCAGGATGACATGCTGGTTGCCTTCTCCAGATAGACTTCTTGGAATACCACCTCACTCATCATGGTGGCATGCCTTTACCTGACTAGGTAGAGGTGATCGAAAATTTCAAGCAAGCAATGACTGTCAAAAACCTACAGTGTTCATTGGCAAGGTAAATATTTATCACCATTTCATTTCTGCTGTTGCTGTTCAAATAATGTCGTCCTACTTTTCTGCAATAGCAGGTAAGCCCAAGCCCCTAGAGTTGAATGATCTATGATTGAAGCATTTCAGTACACCAAGGCAGCATTGGCAGCACCCACATGAGACAATACACCAACCTTACTCAAAGTATATGCATCAGAGTTGGCTGGGTACAGTGCTCCAGCAGCCGGTACGGAATTTGAACACCCCTGGCTTTCTCTACATCTGCTTGAGAGAAAATAGAGAGCTTCAACAGGAAGTTTGCAGGCTCTCTACTTGTGTGGGGATCACTTCAAATATTTCCTGGAGGGCCGAAAGTTCATACCTTATACATACCACTAGCTTCTCACATTCTTCATGGTTAAGATATCTGACTAGTGGTCAGGTCGACAGCTTCACTTATGCCTCCAAGTTCACCACAGATTTCCAGCATCTCAAGGCAAGGACAACCATGTGGTGGACATGCCCAAGGCTGGACAACCATGCAGCTGATGCATCTCCAGAGCAACCATAGATGTCATTAGTCAAGGACTCACTATGCTACCATGGCTGCCTGCCAAAGCAATGACCCTGATGTACACAGTTACCACACCCCCTTTCCTGGATTTAAACTCGAGGATATTGGTTTCAGGCCAAATTGACGTCATGCTGATCTGCGACATTTGAACCAGTCAACCCAAGCCTGCTGGGTGGAGATTCAGGTTTTTTAATCTGGTCCATGGTTTATCTCACCCCTCTGTGAATGCCATATGATGTGGCCACTGAATTCATCTGGCATGGACTCTGCAAACAGGTGGGTATGTGGGCCAATGTGCTTTGATCTTTTGCCATGGCACTAAACTCCAGCGGCAACCGATCTCCACTTGAGACTTGGCCTCTATTGAATGGTCTTATTGAAGAAAAGAGTGAGAAGGTAAAGTAGGTGTAAATAAAACCAACAAAGATGACAATTTTGACTACTTGACTATGAATACTATAACACTTTATGTAATACTGTCTATGACTCAGCAAAAGTGGCAGAATATGTATATTATGCACTTTCCCATATACATACAATGCTTAATGACTTACAAAAAATACATGTGCCATGTCTAACAGATTCGAGTTCAATAGAAAATGTAAATACCCTCGAATTTTAAATGCAAATAAATTAGTGTAAACAAATATAAATAATTCTGCAAATAAGTCAAAATATCCATTAGCAAAATTTGATCTACAGCTTGTAGATAATTGTTCATGCTAATCTGTCTTTATGTCAACTTACCAATATAGTCAATAATTATGTCAGGCCAGATGTCATCTGTGGTATTAACTATATCTTTCACTTCAAAATCAGTCACAATGTATGCCTGGTATCTTGGCTGAACAAGACAAACTGTATTGCCACCCTATTATTAAAACATGACAGTTAAACATTGCTTCTTCCACTGAACGATAACTAGCATGCATCTCACTTTTAGAGTGTCCTGTTCTTCCATGTGGATAGTGGCGCAATAATGTGAAAAAATGGTAATCAAAGACTTTGCATCTGCAGCAAGGTTTACTTCATAACTGGAAATCAAATATATACATTATGTGGTAGTTTTTATGATATTTAATAAAACAACATTTTTAACCTATTTGAACTCTCAATGAACTCTCAATTGACATAATAACATTAAAATTACTTTCTCAATAAAATTTATATTCCCTCGACGTTTTGACTAGATGCTCTAGCCTTCATCAGGAATAATGAGATGCTAAGGCTCACGTGAGCCTGCTATATACTGGTAGTTAGCTCTCCACCATGTGCCAGTACATTTGAAGCTAAGTATGCTTGGATCAAATAGCAAAATTTCCACCCTAAAATTTAATTTTTTTTTTGTATGTAAACTTTTATGTAAATGACAGGTATGGGTAATGGTTGATGTGATATCTGGCAGTATGAGTGGCTACCAAGAAACTAACAGATGAATAACAAATAATTTTTGATAAAATCTATAAGCATAGCTAACACAATTGTGATATTATTTGCTTGATGTTGTAGGTTTCTACATAAACTCTATGTCATAAGGACGAAATGAAATTACTATATTCAAGAAATAAAGTGATTTTTCAAGATTCGTATACAGTTCATATTACATCAATAAAGGCTAAATTCACTCAAAAACTCTCTCCAGTGAAGACGCTCGCTCTCTTTTATAGCCAGCCACCAATCCACACAAACCTAACAATCAAAAACAGCCAACATGCACATGTAATTGTCCAATGAGACACAGCCAGTACAAGTAAGAAATACAGCCAGGATGTATACAGTAATTACACCTCTAAGTGAGCCAAGATGTACACAGTAATTACTCCTCTAAGTGAGCCAGGATGTACACAGTAATTACTACTCTAAGTGAGCCAGGATGTACACAGTAATTACTCCTCTAAGTGAGCAAGGATGTACACAGTAATTACTTCTTTAAGTGAGCCAGGATGTACACAGTAATTACTCCTCTAAGTGAGCCAGGATGTACTCAGTAATTACTAAGTGAGACAGAATGTACACAGTAATTACTCCTCTAAGTGATCCAGGATGTATACAGTAAGTGAGCCAGGATGTACACAGTAATTACTCCTCAAGTGGGCCAGGATGTACACAGTAATTACTCCTCTAAGTGAGCCAGGATGTACACAGTAATTACTCCTCCAAGTGAGCCAGGATGTACACAGTAATTACTCTAAGTGGGCCAGGATGTACACAGTAATTACTCCTTCAAGTGATCCAGGATGTACACAGTAATTACTCCTCAAGTGGGCCAGGATGTACAGAGTAATTACTCCTCTAAGTGGGCCAGGATGTACACAGTAATTACTCCTCTAAGTGAGCCAGGATGTACCCAGTAATTACTCCTCCAAGTGAGCCAGGATGTACACAGTAATTACTCTTCTAAGTGAGCCAGGATGTACACAGTAATTACTCCTCTAAGTGGGCCAGGATGTACACAGTAATTACTCCTCTAAGTGGGCCAGGATGTACACAGTAATTACTCCTCTAAGTGGGCCAGGATGTACACAGTAATTACTCCTCTAAGTGAGCCAGGATGTACACAGTAATTACTACTCTAAGTGAGCCAGGATGTACACAGTAATTACTCCTCAAAGTTAGCCAGGATGTACACAGTAATTACTCCTCTAAGTGAGGATGTACAGTAATTACTCCTCTAAGTGAGCCTGGATGTAAACAGTAATTACTCCTCTAAGTGGGCCAGGATGTACACAGTAATTACTCCTCCAAGTGAGCCAGGATGTACACAGTAATTACTCCTCTAAGTGGGCCAGGATGTACACAGTAATTACTCCTCTAAGTGAGCCAGGATGTACACAGTAATTACTCCTCTAAGTGAGGATGTACAGTAATTACTCCTCTAAGTGAGCCAGGATGTACACAGTAATTACTCCTCTAAGTGAGGATGTACAGTAATTACTCCTCTAAGTGGGCCAGGATGTACACAGTTATTACTCCTCTAAGTGGGCCAGGATGTACACAGTAATTACTCCTCTAAGTGAGCCAGGATGTACACAGTAATTACTCCTCTAAGTGGGCCAGGATGTACACAGTAATTACTCCTCTAAGTGAGCCAGGATGTACACAGTAATTACTCCTCTAAGTGGGCCAGGATGTACACAGTAATTACTCCTCTAAGTGAGCCAGGATGTACACAGTAATTACTCCTCTAAGTGAGGATGTACAGTAATTACTCCTCTAAGTGAGCCAGGATGTACACAGTAATTACTCCTCTAAGTGGGTGTTAACATGAATCTTGTGCCTGCAGGCTTGTCTTGTACTTGCATGTCAGGGGAAATGCCCCTGACACTTGATTATTATTAAAAAAATGTTAATGGAATGGGATATAACGTATTTCTTGAAAGAGGATACAGAAGAACAACTGGCAAGACTGAAAGGGAATGAATCCCTGTTGGTAATTACATCAACGGAAAAAAAGGATTTATACAAGCACAATGTTTTATAAGGGGGACTGTTGTGAGGATAACATGGGAAGGATGAAGAATGAGGGATAAATAATGAAGTGGGCACAATGGATGTGTTTTTGAGAATTTTGAAACACATTTACAAGTTTTTGTTATTTCCTGTGGCTTTGTAACATGACCATTGAAGTTTGTCAGGCAAATACTTCTACTATCTCTAAGTAGTCTAGTATCCTGCGACACCTAAACAACAAAATTCTGTCTAAGCCAAAATCAGCTTTCCTGCTGTCTCCCACTCACGAAGAGTATAATTAAGAGCTGTAGTAGGTTTAAATACTT
Source organism: Cladorhizidae sp. MBARI D1340-BT2 (assembly GCA_028752905.1). Taxonomy (NCBI): domain Eukaryota; kingdom Metazoa; phylum Porifera; class Demospongiae; order Poecilosclerida; family Cladorhizidae; species Cladorhizidae sp. MBARI D1340-BT2. The sequence continues at coordinate 1,632,873 of JAQNBH010000016.1, read as the reverse complement.
TAACAATATAAACATAAATCAATAGTGCTAAATAATCATACACTAGTCTCAAACCAATATGTATGTCTCAAAACTAAACTAGCTCAGTTTACGCTATACGTCTAAAACTCGCTATCTCTGTTCACTCGCTCAAAACTCCTCTCTCCATTTCTCATAGTTACTCTTGACCATGCGCGGGCACGGACTTGTTCAACCAATCAGTACTCCCGTATTCGCTTCCTGGTCGTTCACGGAGTAATAACCTTTGTCATACATATAGGAGTCAATGTCTGACAAAGTTGTTTTAGTAATGTCTGGTTTGCCTGATTTCGTGTTTTGCAAGTTCAGTAGTTTAGAGATATATTTAGTTTGGTCGGGTCCCCAAACCACACTCCAGTATTCCAGTTTTATATATTTAAACAATGCTCTAATATGCTAGATATTACTACCGTTGAAGCAAACTGGGCTTATTTGCAGTTACTAGGATGTAGCAAATCCAATTGTAGATAATAGTATTGCACACTTGTGGTTGGTATTATTTTGTGTATATGGGCTAGCAGTTAGCTAGAGAAGATTATTGGAAGAAGGAGTTGTCTTATTACATCCAGAACATGGTCCGAGATTAGAGTGGTTTGTATGTGTGTGACTATGGCTACTGTAGCTGTACTCACAAGGATGGTCCACTTTTTCCCCCATAAAAATTCTGCTTTGAGGAAGAAATGTGTTGATCAAGTCAATAGGACCACAGAGAAATGGAAGGCCAGAAATGGTATTTTGAGCTGGTTAATAAACTGATGAAGCAGCATGAGAAATAACATGGCTTTGGAGAAAGGAAAACGTTTTTTCAAGACAGATGCTATACTAACTTGTTCTACAAACCAGTATCTCTGAAGAGGAAGACCTCAGAATCTGAAGCCACTCATAGAAAAGAGGAGACTGGGACATGAAAAACATGAGAGACTTACATTTTTATGTCTATTTGGAAATCCCTTTTTCCCCTGAATTTTAGTTTTTGCAAGGAAAATCACTTTGCAGCATTCTAGTTGTTAATTTGTTTGTTTGTTGTTAATACTTATTTATTTATTTTCTATTTTTGGGATGAAGAATACAGCAAAGGAGAGGGGAAGTGAGAGCCTGAGCATATCTCCTACAGTAGGTGGTCATGGGAATATGATGTCAGTGTTGGGATCAGTAGGTGATCATGGAGGAATATGATGTCAGTGTTGGGAGCAGTACTACTTCCTTGAAGGCACACATAGACATCTAGTAGAAAACAAAAGTAACCTTATCTCAAGTAGCAGGTTGAATCCCATCACTCCCTCCAGAATAATAGTTAGCTTAGCTGTTGCTTGGTTTCCTGAGGCTCTTGATATCCTCTTCAGAATCCTAGTTGTTGTGACTTAACTGTAAAAGGGTGGTAATTCACCATTATCTGGAGGGTCAGAAGCAGGTGCTGTGATGGCAGAGGTAGCTGGAATTCTTTATGCATATGGTTGTGGTGACAGAGAGTAGGAGGCTTGCTAGAACCGAGGCAGCAATTGTTGAAGGGGTATGAGGTTTAATAAGGCCAGAAGCGGACACAAAAATGCTCCTCAGGCAGACAACACACCCAGAATGACCTACAAAGTAAATGATGACACCGCCATTTTTTGCATTTTACTTTGTTTGTTCATTTGTTTGTTTGTTTATTTGTTTATTTGTTTATTTATTTATTAATTATTTATTTATTTACATATTATTATTTATTTTGTACCAAAATCGCTTACTGTTTTTGTGGTTTAGTAATGTATATATATTTTTTAATGTAAAATGTTCCACAAAATTATAGCCAGTTCATGATATAGCTTACTCATGATATTAAAATGCATTCTTGAAGTAGGCAGAGTGAAATGAGATTGAGCCGGCACTATGCAGAAATAAAGACTTCCCTATTATTTAGCAGTGTCTTACAAGAGAGTAATTTAATCATTTTGTGGCAAGTATAAAAATAAGAGGACTATTATTTAATCGTTGCTCAAACTATCATGGTTGCCCAAATATGTATACACTTTCAAAACTAGCAGTGACCCAAGCAACACAAAAATACAAATCTAAATGTTTTACACTTGAGAAACATCAATTCTCCTCATGGTTAACCTCTTACGTTACTATTTTAAGACATCTTCACAAATGTGCAAAGCCTTGTGTTGCATTGTGGGTCGTGATTTATGACCAGTCCACAGGTATAACAGAACCTGTTTCTTAACATTGCAATGCAGAGGGCTTGTATTAGTGAGTCTACTCTTTGATTACCAAACATATTTAAACTCTACCTTTCTTTGGTGATACTTGCAGCATCAGTTGTGGGGCTAGTTTGGCTATAATCCAAGCAATGTCCTTTGATAATACTGCTCTCCAGTTTTAACTGGTCATAGTAGTGGATCTATTTAAATAAAGTAAAACATCTTACCCACTCATTGAATACAAAAGTGAGAGATTAATTTGTTAACTTACTATGTTGCACTGTAATGTTAGGTTTCGTACCACTTTGAAAATGCATTCAGCTCCATTTTCACTCCGTGTATAAACCTAACATTTGTTATTATAATCCATGTAATTATTACAGCAGAGACATCAATATATTTAGCAGGGACATTTTTAATTTGCACTTTGGTAAATACGAAAACAAAAAAGTTGCTGAGCGTCAGTTATAATGCTGAAATATTGTAATACATGTACTGATATTTTGAAGATTCATCCATCTTACCTTAAGTCTGTCATGAACAGTTTCAGATGCACTTTTTGTGCAGACTGCAATGAACTTCTTAGTGATCTCATGCTGCAACTATAGAATGCATGACTATCCTCAAACAAGGTATATACCATCATAATAGGTTTGGCATATATATATATATATATAACATTGGGGTGGGTGGTAGGGAAGGGTGCAGTGGCACTCACTGCAGATTAATTTTTTATTTTAAAATAAAAACAAAACAAATTTGTTTATATCTTGTGTCATTAAGGCAACATTAAATACCCTCAATGAAGTTTCCTGGTTAGTGCTAGACCGTCTCGCTGAAAAATGCCAAAGGTGCAAATTTAAGAGAAAGTTATATATAGCTCCTGGACAGAGTTTTGGCCAATTTAGCCCTAAAAATACTTCCTGTGTGCATTGATGAAGCTGGTAAACCAGATGACAAAGAAACATTAAAAAAGACTCTGAATGTGTTTATCAAAGATATAGCTATGTATATGCTTTTACAATGACCTTTCTAATAATCTACCTGAAACTCTCTCAATATTTTGACTAGATGCTCTGGCCTTCATCAGGAATACTTGCATAACATAAATCCATTTGTACTGTGAAACTTCCAGCCTATACGATATCTCTGACTAAAGCATTAGAGATAAAACCTGAAGTTAGACACTAGAGCAGGCTGTTTTGCATCAAAGATAACATCTCCGATATTTCAACATGAGCAAACTAATCAAATCCACACTGATCCAGAGAGAGTGTGCATCTACCTACTCCACAAAATTTAATAAATCACATTCTATACTTGCAAATATCAGTGCAATAGTGTTGAGTTGGCATTAGAGTCTCCACCCAAACACATTGTTTGTCACATATATAGTCATAATAGTCATGAATAACATATCATAGATGATGCTGACTTTTTTCAATATTTCTATAAGGCTTTACAAGCTCATGAATTTTGGCTGAATGTGTGACTAACATGGTCAGAGAAATGGGTGTGTCTAAGAAACTGTGTACTTATACTCATCATAATTAATTGCAGCAATGCCTCTGTTCACTATTATCTACACCAGTAGTAACCCAGAAGTTAAATTATGAACAAGAAGAATTGGTACTGGTGACATAGCAATTCAGTAGCAAACAAATACCTGAATCTTGGCGTCATAGTAAACCACAAGACCAGCTGTTCGTTTCTGAATGTCACTATTTTCCCGTTCTTCAAGTTTTAAATCAATCTACAATACAGGAATAAAAACAAGTGGCAAACCCAACAACGGCAGCTAAACCAACAAAAATAAAACAAAGCAACAAATAAATAAATAGCACAACAACAAATAAACAGCACAACAACAATTAATTAACCTAGAATATACCTGATTAGCATGTTCCAAGGGAACCTAGAATATACCTGATTAGCATGTTTCACTCTCTCAGTTTCTTTGGATTGGGACTTATCTAGAATCAAAGGGAAGAATATGAACAGTCTAATATACATTTTATTCACTCACGAATTTCAGGTAGTTTTCTGGACTTCTCTGCAGCTTCATAATTTTGAGCAGCCACTATTTTGAAGGCAGCAGCTGCAGAAATTTAGTCATAATTACATGGCATTCCTATTCAACATGTTTTTTTTTGAATAAAAATCATTATTATCACTATGCTTCTCCCTGCAGATAACTGTGTCTTTAAAGTCTCTCTTTATAACCAGACCAGTGATCCTCTGACTGAGACAAAAAATCAACCTCAATTTCTCCCACTAAACAACGCACACTTTAAGTCATGTCAATTGAGATTTTTACTAAAATTGAGCTTTTCTACTCTACTACATGGATCCATAATACACATCAACTAATAATTAGTATATGGAGTAAGGCACATGCTCTGCCACATATCGCTAAGTAATGAAACACGATGTATCAAGTTAGAAAGGCATAAAAACTGTATTGAAAAAGAATGCAAGTGCCTCAGAGATCAGGGAAAAGAAGAAGGAAACAGAATATGAGAAATGAGCTAGGAAAAGCAAAGCAAAGGAAACCAACGACCAGCAGCATTGGCCCTCTGACTGAGGCAAAAATTAATACTTTTTCCCCTCCACGTCACTTTCATTCCCTAAACAATGCACTGCATTTCTTACTAGTTATCATAAATATAAATTATCGGTGACATGACAGAGGTTGTGATCCTTACCTAGTGTGGCATTGCACTCTCATCCATAAGGAGGCCAAAGTATGTGGGCCAACATTGGTAAAATAATCATTTTAAGCAAAAAGTCAATTACTTATCATGTTCTCAGGTAATAGTCGTCTTCCATACTTACTAGCTAGTTATTTATAAAAAATCTCTTTTTATTATCTGTAGCACATACATATGTTGAAGCCCCAAGAAATATTTTTTAAGTTGGCAAATGCATTTTTCAATGTTTTCTGAGGAAAACATTTAGAGATTCACTTGAATAAAACCTGCTCTAAATAGAGGCAGAGATACAATCCTCTAGCAAATAAATGTGATGCTGTAGATATTGACTTGCTTTTACTTACATTCAATATTTGGAAGTACAGGATGTTCTTTAGAAGCTGGATAAACTATGACGGATTCCTTCAAACTATATGAGAAATGCACATAATCTTCAAGAGGTCTCATAAAAGAGAATTATACACCAACAATGAAACTTACCCCAGACAGTAGCCAGATTTGTCTCCAGTGGGGTCCCCCTCGTGTGAGAGGTAGAATAACACAGTATCTCCATAGTGCACTGGAGAGTAGTCATTGCCACAATAGCAACGAGCACCACTAGCCATGTTTTCACTAGGTACAACAGCTACACCACCTAGGTAATGTGAAGAACAAGGTTGGTCCACATATTGCACGTTGTGATAGGCTAACCAACACAAACTGCGGTAACTGCTTTTCTGTTGCTTAAATAAGAGATCAGACCGGGAATGTCCAATCCATCCCGTCTTCAATTCAGAGGTTTCATTAGCAAGTAATTAAAAATTGAACTTACCAAGGCTTGCTATAGGCACATATACTATTACACTATAATGAAAGGAGATCAAAAGAACACGATTTGATTTATAAATGCATGGTCAGCTTACAGGGCCATATGAGCCTCAATGACCTGAATGGCTTTGGACATTTAGGAAAGGGTGCTGTAAATTCCATGCTGCTTAATCATGGCTTGTAATTCAAGAAGTATCATTCTTCAGTTAATTTATCCTCAATTACTGAACATCCCTCTCGAATGTGGGTATTATTTTTCCTGTGAGGCCTTTTAGAAAGACGAAGATTGTCCACCACTTTTTTCAGAGGGTATGGTAACACATGGAAGTGGCTCCACTTCCATGCTGCATGGGTCAAGCTTATTGTGTTGATATATTTGAAGTTTAGACTCATCTTCTAATGAGCTTGTCACAGTAAGGTGGCACAGAATTGGTTGGATTTTTTTAGTTGAAATGGAAAGCCATTTTGACATATTAAGATGTAATATGTAGGATTATGGGAGTGAACACAGCCTGAGACAGCATTCTTCCACTTCTGCATGGTACTTATAAGAACATATATTCTGACAATTATAGCATCATTGTTATTGAAGTGGTAGTAAACTATATTAAAAAAAGTGTGGCATATTTGATAGGGGGTGGGATAGTGTAGTTTTGTTGGCCATTCAGGTTCAGATTTGCTTCCTACTGGCCAGGCCTATGTTGGTTCTTTTGGGAAAACATAAGGGGGTACTTTAAATAAAAAGGGGTAATCTTTACAGTTCAGGTGGTGAGGAGTCTAATTAGAGTGTGACCTGTGTGAGAACACATGTGAAATGTAGATCATGGATTTGTGTGTGTGTTTTGCATAAGTTTTCTCTACTGTAGTTTTATAATAGCCTCTAAACAATCCTGATGAAGACTAGAGCATCTAGTTGAAACGTCGACTGAATAAAATTTGAAGTTGATGTGATTTTTATAATCATCATCATCAAAAAGGAGGAATGTACCACACAGGTAGTATGATAAGATAAACATGTCAGGCAAACTATTCGAAAGTGGGCATGATAGTGCAGAGGTCATTGCCACTGTGCACACAGCTCCCTGATTTCCACAACTGTGTGTCAGTTATCTTAATCCATTAAAAAAAAATGCTTTCCAAGTAATTACCTATAATAACCCTAGGTTAGCATCAAAATGGGAGGGCATTGCTCTGTTCTGGTTATAAGAAACCTGGCCCAGCATCACCCGAGTAAGGGGAGTGCATGTTGGCTTGACAACTGCAATTTCACAGCCAACTCTGGGATGGAGAATTTTGAAATATTTTGTATGAATAATGTCAACAGGAAAAAAATATGTGTAAACAGTCTCAGGGAGACTTGAGGAGCTCTTGGCCCCCCAATGCCTTGCCTTAATCAGGACCTAGGCAGATGACTACAGGAAGCATCAGAGGATCCATTATCATTCCAGTTCCTCCTGCAGAGGCTCTCTGTGACCCAATTGGGCACTGCTGCCAAGATGCCGAGGTCAATGGACCAACCTGATGGACTTCTGAACAATGTTTAAACTTATTTACTTAACTTAATTTATTTTTATTTCTATTATTATTATTTTTATTATCATAAATTATGATTAAAATGTAATGTCCACAAACCATGCACCTCCTGGATGACCAACTAGTCTATACCTTAGTGCTAGAATAGCTCTGGTTTTCTCCATTACGGACACAGAGAGTCGAACAATGCAAACAACACAAACTTCAGCCACAGATACTCTTCATTGTATGGTGTCATTGCCAAGTCCCTGCAGTTGGCGTACTTCATAATGAAACCAGTACTGCAAAAACATGGACACTGGCTTATCAACTCTATCCAAAGATGCCTCACCCAATAGTCAGTACGTTTAACATGAAACCTGCATCACATTACAATACATAACAAGAAGAGAAACACATTAGACACAGATGCTCTACATTGTGCAGTGTTATTGACAAGTCCCTGGTGGTATCACAATTACACAACTATGCTTGGGACATTGCCTTAACAATTTTGTTGAATGATTGCTTACCCATCAGGCAGTAGATTTAACATGAATCACGTTACAAAGCACAACATATGGTAGCTGTCAGCCATGGATCCTCTTAATGATTCCTCACCTGTCACCTTGGGTTTAACATGGTCCCTACATGGTAGACCGGCTCCAAATCATCTATGTTAGGTGGATGAGTAGCTTATATTATCAAAGATGCTATATGTATATGCAGAAGACAACATACAATTGCATATGAGAAAGATGCTGGCACATTTGCATTGAAGAAAATCTAACTGATCTACCTTCCCCTTGTGCTGGTCCAACCCTGTGCAAGTATCTTAATTCAGTTTTTTTCCTTTCAAAATGGAAAAATATTATTAATATGCTTTCCAAGTAATTACAGCTGAAAAACTGAAATTCCAAGCTTTAGGCATAGCCAACTCATTGGAATATTCATGAGATGAAACAATACCTAACACGATTTGCGAAAAAATAGCAACAAGCCAAAAAACCTTGTGTAAATATTGCACATGTGCAAACATCAATGCCATAGTCCTGCCTAATTAACCAAGTTGGTCATGGCTAGTAGTTGAGGCTAATGTCCTTCTTCAGTCGATTTACCTTCTGTTCCTGAACATCCCTCCCAACTGCAGGTGTTGTTGTTCCTAAGAGGCCCTTTAGAAAAGCAAAGACTGTGCACCTGTCTTCAATGCACGTGGTGGAAGCAGTGGAAGTGACTCTTATTCAATGCTGCAGGCATGTTTTTCTTAATGAGTTTGTCGCAGGAAGATATCACATGTTTGATCTATATATTATTATTTAATTAACATTTTCTTACCATCATTAGTTGCTATTTGCTGATAAGGAAAGTTGCTTTTACATAATAAAATGTATCTGTAGTTAATTATGAATATCCATGGGGCCTGAGGCCGTGTTCTTCCACCCCTGCATGGTCCCTATAAGAGCAATAATTATTGTTATTTTGACGATAGTGGATGTGTTAAGTAGTAGACACCATTTAAAAGGCATGGCACTTAAAATGGTGGTTGGAATAGTAGTGTAGGTGTCGTTTTGTTGCTGTTCAGGTCCAGATTAGCTTCCTGCGATCCTGGTCTCTATGTATCTTCTACTACATTCATACACAAAATATGAGGGGTGTGCTGCAAATGGATGCAAACAGGGGTGATCCATCTAGTGAGTCGGATCAATTAGATTTTAAACTCTGTGAGCACTCATGTCAAATCTGCATCATGCACTCAAGAATTTCTGTGTGTGTGTGTGGTTGTGTGTGTGTGTGTTGTGGGTATGGGTTTTCTCTACTTCAGTTTTATAATAGCAACTAAACATAATAATTCTTTTTATTTAAAGGAGTACACCAAGAGTGAAAATACAGGGTAAGATTCGGAATCCCTGGATATCCCATCCCCCCTTTCTTGGAACAGCTTTGCCACATCAAAGATGAGGTACGATAGTAAAATACGGTAAACATGTCTGACAAACTATTCAAATGTGGGCATGATAGTGCAGAGGTCATTGTCACTGTGCACATGACTCCCGATTACCCACAGCCGTGAGCCAGTCATTTTAATTCAGTCAAGTGTAAAAATATCAGAGTTGAAGCACTGAAATTCTAAGTTTTGAGATTGAGCCCGTTACATCTCAAAACTTGGAATTTAAATAAGTTGATTATTGAGAAGGTTATTATAGAATTATAATAGCCACTTAGCCACTAAACATAATTAAATATATATATTTAATCAATACTAGATCCAGATTGAAAATGTGGGAAGGGGGAAGATTCTGACTTCCTTGGAAACCCTCCCCCACTTTCTTGGATCAGTCTTTGTCATTTCAGAGAGGAAGAAATTAGGTAAGGTATTCAAAAATGGGCATTGTAGTGCAGTGGTCATTCCTCACAACCCTGTGCCAGTCATTTTAATCTGAATAGAAAGAATATTATTAATATGCTTTTCAAGTAGATACTATAACATATACAGTAATAGTAAAGCTCAAAAACAGAGATCCCACATAGCTTCCCAATAGAATATGGGAAGAATCACCACTTGGCACAACCTGTAAAAAGATTAAAAACAATGACAACAAATAAAAACAAAAATACTGTGTAAATATTGCGCATGGGCAGTGCAAAGATCAATTACATGGTGTTGCTTAATTAGCCATGTTGTTCGTGGATAGTAGTTAAGGCAGATGTCATTCTTCAGTCGATTTACCTTTGATTCCTGAAATTACTGGCATTGTTTTTCCAGAGAGGCCTATTAGAAAGACGAAGATTGTCCACCTCTCTTTTCTGAGGGTGTGGTGCAAGAAGTAGGAGTGGCTCCACTTCAATGCTACAGGGATGAAGCTTATTGGAAGTTTAGAATCATTTCTTAATGAGTTTGTCACAGGAAGGTAGTGCAGAAGTGGCATATTTGTAAGGTGTTAAGATAATAGCTATACTTATTACCATTTTCTTATTTTTATTCAGTAGATAGAGGCAAGCTGAGGATCTTGGGAGTCAATTTGGCCTGAGGCAGTGTTCTTCCACACCTGCATGGTACCTATATATAAAATTTTGAAATTTATTGCACCATTATCATTAAAGTGGACATGACAAGTCATAGGCAGATACAGGTGTGGAGGAGGAGGGGGTCCAGGGGCCGGGAAGGAGGGGGGGGCCCTAAAACGTGTTATAAATTATAAAGCTAATGCTGTATTGATAGTGTCTGTCACTATAGCTTACTACAAGTATTAGTGGTTGATGATACTGATAGTGCTTGTAATCAACTAACAAACACACACTATGCATTGATGAGTTGACAGCTGCAGACATTGACAGCTGGCCTGCCATTCAGTTTCTGCCTCTTGACTTTCTGAGTGCAAGAAGAATAGAAGACTTATTACTGATTTCTTTGTTCCTGCCACTGGAGAGGTTGCCGAGAAAATATGGAGACCTGATGATGACCCTTCAGCAAATCACAACCCAGGCTCAGTTAGAGGTACATGTAATGCAGTTCTTAGTGTGAGGGCACTATTGATATCAGTGACCAACTGGAATGTGCTAGCTTATCAGAAAAAAACTAAACTCTTGCTACTCAAAGAGAGATGTCCTGAAATTTCCAGATAAAGTTTATAAGGACAAAAACAGTTCTATGGGTATTAAGAAGTGGTATTGCCAGCTTCAATATCCATTTATTTCTTACTCCACTAAGGAGGATGGAATTTACTGCCTATCATGTGTGCTTTTTCCTGTCAAACCTGTACATGGACAAAGAGGATCATTGTTGATAACCAAAGCTTACCAAAATTGTAAAGATGCCCAAAGTGATTTGCGAGCACACTCTTGCCCTGAGCACCACAAAATATCAGAAGCTCGCCTTAATACATTTATTCAAACATCTGAAAACCCATCGACCAGGATTGTCAATATCTGAGCAAACTGCAAAAAGAATTGAGAAAAATCGGAAATTGGTTGTATCAATAATTAAGTGTCTTTCATTTTGTGGGAGACAAGGAATTGCATCACGTGGTCACATGGAAGCGGAGGCTTCTTTGAATCCAGGAATCTACTATTTCTAATCGACTTTCGTGTAGATGCTGGAGATACTGATTTAAAGGAACACCTAGAAACATGTGCACTCAATGCCAAGTGTGTTTCAAAGACAGCACAAAATGAACTTCTGGTTTGCATTAAGGATTTTATGTAAAATGAGATCATAAAAGAAATAAAAAATCAGGGAAAAGGATCCTTACATAGAATTGAAGCCGATGAGGTAACCGACAAATCAAATTGGGAGTAACTTGGGATTGTCCTATGTTACACTGTAGGTACCACCACTGTTGAAAGATTAATCGAGTACGTAGCTTGTGAACGAATTACTGGAGAAGCATAGTGATCCGAAATAATTAAAGTTCTCAGACGTCTGAACTTGAAGCCTGAAAACTGCCGAGCACAAACTTATGATGGTGCTGGGGTACCTAAATGTTTGTGCAGCAAATTTCATGAAGTTTGCCCCTAAATCCATTGTTGTAGCCATGATCTTAATTTAGCTCTTTCAAAAGCATCATCAGTGCCAGAAATACACTGCATGCTTTCTACAATCACTCAGCTAGAAATCTTTTTGAAATATTCACCAAAAAGGCAAAGATATTTAGAGAAGCATATAGAGGGCTACAACTCATTCAGAACAGAGAATTTGATTCCAATCAAGAAAGTTAAGTTGCTTTGTATATACAACTCGATGGGTCGATCTTTGTTTGATTTTCAGATAATGAATGAGCCTTTGCTTGAATGTCTAGAGGACATTCGTTCAAGACAGGATTCTGACATCAGGTGGGATAGCAAAACAGTAACTGAAGCAAATGGTCTCCTATATCAGCTAACTACATCATCATTCATTGCTTCCTTTCAATGTGCCAGATATTTTTTTGGTTTTACATCATAACTAGCAAATATGCTTCAGGGAACCAGTATTGGATATTATTGCATCAAGGTGTTTTGGATTTATTCAAAGATACGACTGAGAAGTCATTAAAAAAAAAGTACGAGAGTAAGCTTACAATGGCTGAAGTAGCAAACAATCAAATTTCTGAGCCTAGAAGATGTGCCAAACAAACAATAATGTTAGTGGTGTAACTTCATATGTGTACTGGAGGCAAGCTATTTTTGTTCCTTATCTTGATAACATGATATCTGAATTATCATTCTCGATTTTGTCACTGCAATAAAGTTGCAGCACAGGGTTTAGGACTTATTCCTAGTAACTAACAGATGATAGTGTTGACCCTATTTTGAAGATGATTTACCTAGCATCCAGTGTCCAGCACAAGAAATCCAGCTATAGAGGAGGCTTTGGCAGGACAATGAGGAAAAACCTGATACGTTTCAAGACTTTAGAAGAAATGAATCAGCGACTATATCCCAACATTGCAGCTATTTTGCATGTACTACATTTGATTCCTGTGACCAGTGCTTCAGTTGAGTGAAGTAATTCATCATTAAAATTCATCAAATCTCCTCTACGCTCAACAATGGGTGAAGAAAGACTGAACGCTTTGTATGTTCACAAAGATATAGCTATGGACATCAATAAAGTTATTGATTTATTTGCTAACAGGAGTCCTAGATGAATGTTACTTAGTAGTCCATTAAATGATTAACTTTTTGGTCAAAATGATAATTTGCTTTTTATCTCTCTATAGCTATATGCCTGTAAACTTGGGTTGTTTAGTGCCTGTGGATGTTTAGCACCATCTGGTTGTTAAGTACTGCTCTCACTGTCATTAGAATGCATCTTCTTTATTAAGAACTAGTTAATTTTGATTGAAGTAACGGTGTGCGTTATATAAAAAGTGTCGTTTAATAAGCACCTGTTCGATGTTTAGCGCTGGTTTTCTTGTCATTTCAGTTAGATGCTAGGGTGCTAAACAACCAGAGTTTATGGTATATCAATCTGAATATCTGTGTGTGTGTGTGTGTGTGTGTGTGTGGGTGTGTGTGTGTGTGTGTGTTCGTTCGTTTTTTTATAGACTCCTCTCCTGGAGGTGGTAAAATGGCATAACCAGAATTTTTGAAAATCATTTGACCTTGGGCATGTTTTGGGCTTGGTTTTGTGGGTGTGGCTAACCTGGGCAGCGTCTGATGTTAAAGTTGCCCACCTTGAACCAAGTTAATGTTTTAAGGTGTTAATTTCCTGCAATCAACACATATATTACTTGGAAATGAACACCTGAAAACCATTAGCTGTGTGTAATATGGACCTGATGATGCCCAGGAGTAGCCATTAGCTGGGTGTCTAATATGGACCTGACAATGCCCAGGTGTAGCCATTAGCTGGGTGTCTAATGGACCTGATGATGCCCAGGAGTAGCCATTGGCTGGGTGTCTAATATAGACCTGATGATGCCCAGGAGTAGCCATTAGCTGGGTGTCTAATGGACCTGATGATGCCCAGGAGTAGCCATTGGCTGGGTGTCTAATATAGACCTGATGATGCCCAGGAGTAGCCATTAGCTGGGTGTCTAATGGATTATGGACCTGATGATGCCCAGGAGTAGCCATTGGCTGTGTGTCTAATATGGACCTGATGATGCCCAGGAGTAGCCATACTCCACAAAACCAGGCCCAAGACATGCCCAGGCTCAAGAGGTTTTTAAAAATGTGGGTCATGCCATGGAAGCACCCCCAGGAGCAGATTCTATTGGCTGTAATTATAGATACTATATTAACTCTTGGCTAGACATATACGGGTCAGTGCCCACATAGCAGGAGATCGTAGAATGGGCGGAGCTTTGTTGGCTGTACAGGTTCAGATTTGCTTCCTATGGGCATTGCATATAATATGTTTGTTCTAGAGGAGTGTTCTTTATATGGATACAAGCAGGGGTGATATATCCAGTTCACGTGGTGAAGGGCTACAATTAGAGTGTAAGCTGTGTGTGCACACTTGTGAAATGTGGATCATGCACTCATGGGTTGTGTGGCTATGTGTGTTTGATAACGGTTTTCTCTACGACAGTTTTATAATACCCTTAGGCCCTTGGAACAATTTAAATTACATTTCTCCCCTTCAAATCAGTCGCTAGCTATATATATATATATATAGCTATTTCGTACTACCTGGATATCCCTCCACCCCTTTCCTGGATAAGCCTTTCCCACTCCAAAGAAGAGGTAATGAAGCATAGAGAGTATGATAAGGTAAACATATCTGGCAAACTATCCAAAAGTGGGCATTGTAGTGCAGAGGTTATTGCCACTGTGCACACATCTCCCTGTTCAGCTCAGCGTATCCCAGTAATTTTAAACTGGTTCTTTTTAGAAAAATACACCATTAATCCTTGTAATTAAATGTTAGTGGTAGAGGTCAAAAACTGAAATTCCAAGCTTTGAGGCATAGCCGGCTCATTGGAATATTCATGGAATATTCATGAGATGAAACAATACCTAACAAGATTTGCGAAAAAATAGCAACAGGCAAAAAAAACTTGTGTAAATATTACACATGTGCAAACATCAATGCCATAGTCCTGCCTAATTAACCAAGTTGGTCATGGCTAGTAGTTGAGGCTAATGTCCTTCTTCAGTCGATCTACCTTCTGTTCCTGAACATCCCACCCAACTGCAGGTGTTGTTGTTCCTAAGAGGCCCTTTAGAAAAGCAAAGACTGTGCAGGATAAGGTTCGGAACACCTGGATATCCCATCCCCGCCTTAGATAGTAAGATAAGGTAAACATGTCTGACAAACGATTCAAACATGGGCGTGATAGTGCAGTGGTCATTGTCACTGTGCACACGACTCCCCACTATCCACAACCCTGAGCCAGTCATCTTAATTCAGTCAAGTGTAAAAATATTATTTAATTCCCAATAGAGTTGAAGCACTGAAGTTCCAAGCTTTGAGATATAACTGGCTCAATATTAGAAACAACATCTACTTATTACAACTTGCAAAAAATGATAACAACAAACCATTATCAGTGACAACACATGCTTGGGACATTGCCTTCCCAACTCTCTCCAATAATCCCTTACCCATCACCCAGTTGGTTTACCATCATGTTTCCATTCCCAACATCATGAGGTAGACGTCAGTCACAGATGCTCTTAAATGATGTTTTACCCATAAGCCAATGGGTTTAGCAATGTCACCACATTTTAGACCAACACCGAATTGACACATATAAATGCATGCATAATCATTACAAACACTCACATTCTGCAGTTTCAAGTGCACCTCTATAGTCAAAGCAAGTCCACCTGCCCACTTATATATATATACTAGCAAGAAGCAAGCCTCATAGCCAAGCATATGTTAGGTGGGTGAGTAGTTTTCATTGACAAAGATGATAGCACACACATATATATATATATATAAATTCTGCAGAAGACAGCATTCAATGATACAACACATAAGAAAAAATCAGGTACACTGCTGGTGCATTTCGCCACTGGAAGATGTCTAACTGACATACATTCCTCTTACCTGAGAGGTGCCGGTTGAGGTTGCTAATGTAACTATGCAGACCAAAGGCTTAAGGATACCTACTGCTGTTGAGTGAGGGATCATTGCATAATGGTATCACTCCTGATGAGCACCCGAGACTTGGCAATGATGCCAAACAATGAAAGGCTTCTGTGGAGGAATGATCCTTCTCTCAGGCTTATTGTGCATTGGAATGTGAATCCTAGCAGAGCTTGGCCAAGCACATATGGTTGACCTAGCTTTCGCATCCTTGGGGTGCATAGGCTCAATCATGTCATCATGTAAGTAATATCAAGGGGTAGGCCTTTTGATGACTTGAACAACTTTTATCTCCTTTTGGTATCCTTTTATGGAGATTATTTTTAGGCATCCAACCATGTAAGTAGAAGTGAAAAATTAAAATTCCAAGCTTAGTTGGCCAAATAGAATATAAAGAAACATTTGTTTACACTTACCTGTACAAAATAAATAACAACAACAACAACAACAAACAAACAAACAAACAAACAAATAATAAATAAATAATAAATAAATAATAAATAATTAATAAATAAGTACATAAGTAAGTAAACAAAATTAATAAATAAATATAAATAATAATAAAAAAATAATTTTTTTAAAATTTATTTAATGTTATCATCATTATTATTAGTAGTAGTAAATATATAAGGAGAAATTATATGAGCTTTTAATATTGTTAATTTGCTGTGCATATTATCGTTAAAACACTAGAAGGAAAAAGAAGAAGAATAAACAAATAAAATAATTAATAACATATAATAATAATAAAAATAAATAAATGAAATAAATACCAATTCACACATGATGCCTGCCTCAGGCCCTTCAGCATCCTCTAAAATTAAAAATTAAATTAATTAAAATAATAATAATAACAATAATAACAATAATAAATAAATATGTTTCAAGAAAGAATGATAAATAACCGGACACAGAAAAAGTATGGTGGCTGTGGCTTCAAGTTCAGGCTCTGGAGAATGGCTCCCAGCAGCCAGGCAAGTACATTCCCTCGATTGAAATGCTCACTTTGGTGCTAGGCTAATGTGCAATGCCTCATTCACTAGCACTTCCTTAAGATGGTAGCTTCCTCCCATAAAATAGGAGGTCCATTATCTCATGCATGTTCAGCAATTGCAGAATCCTCTTTGGCACCCTAGGATTTCTGAACTGTTGGAGTTATGCTCAAAATCCACCTACTTCAGGTATCAAGAAAAATACTACCAGCTAGTATGCAATCATACTTTGTGTACTGCTTCCTTTGCAGCTGTGGGAATTACTAAATAAGGAAGAGCAACAAAAGACATGAGACCAGAGTGAAAGACATCAAGATCCTTGAAAAAAGTGTGCTAAGATAAATCTGTAATTGATGAACATGTATGGATTAATGGACATCCTATTTTGTGGAAGGAAGCCACCATCTTGGACCAGGCCAGAAGAACTGCTTTTTATTTTTTATGTTTATTTATTTTTATTTTTTATTTGCTTTATTATTATCTTTATTTTATTTTTACACATCCAGTTCACATGCAGCATGTGCCGAGGTGCATACATGTGGTGGATAGCTAGCTACCGGTATGTAACAAGCTCACACAAGTCTCCGCATCTCATTATTCCTGAAGAAGACTAGAGCATCTAGTTGAAATGTCAAGATAGTCCAATTTCAAGTTGATCATTGAGGAGGTTATTATAGCATTATAATAGCTACTAAGCATAATTAAATATATATTTTAATCAATACTATATGCAGATTGAAAATGTGGGAAGGGGGAGGATTCTGACTCCCTTGGAAACCCTCCCCCATTTTCTTGGATCAGTCTTTGTCATTTCAGAGAGGAAGAAATGAGGTAAGGTATTCAAAATGGGCATTGTAGTGCAGTGGTCATTCCTCACAACCCTGTGCCAGTCATTTCAATCTGAATAGTTATTTCAAGTAGATACTAACATATAATAGTAAAGCTCAAAAACAGAGATCCCAAGCTTTCATACATGGCTTCCCAATAGAATACGGGAAGATTCACCACTTGACACAACCTGTAAAAAGATTAAAAATAATAACAACAAATAAAAACAAAAACACTACGTAAATATTGCACATGGGCAGTGCAAAGATCAATTACATGGTGCTGCTTAATTAGCCTTGTTGTTCGTGATAGTAGTTAAGGCAGATGTCGTTCTTCAGTCGATTTACTTTTGATTCCTGAAGTTACTCACAACTGTAGGAATGTTTTTCCTGAGAGGCCTATTAGAAAGACGAAGATTGTCCACCTCTCTTTTCTGAGGGTGTGGTACAAGAAGTAGGAGTGGCTCCACTTCAATGCTACAGGGATGAAGCTTATTGTTTGAAGTTTAGAATCATTTCTTAATGAGTTTGTCACAGGAAGGTAGTGCAGAAGTGGCATATTTGTAAGGTGTTAAGATAATAGCTATACTTATTACCATTTTCTTATTTTTATTCTATTTGTTGATATGGCAAGCTGAGGATCTTGGGAGTCAATTTGGCCTGAGGCAGTGTTCTTCCACACCTGCATGGTACCTATATTGTGACATTTATTGCACCATTATCAATGAAGTGAACATGACAAGTCATGGGCAGATACAGGTGTGGAGGGGGAGGCGCGGGGGGGGGGGGGGGGGGGTGGTCCAGAGGTCCCAGCCCCCCCTAAAATGTGTTATAAATTATTATTATGATCAAAGCTAATACTGTATTGATTGTGTCTGTCACTATAGCTTACTACAAGTATTAGTGGTTGATGATACTGATAGTGCTTATAATCAACTAACAACTCACACTAGGCATTGATGAGTTGATAGCTGCAGACATTGACAGCTGGCCTGCTATTCAGTTTCTGACTCTTGACTTTCTGAGTGCAAGATAAAACGAAGACTTATTACTGAATGCTTTGTTCCTGCCACTGGAGAAGCTGCTGAGAAAAGATGGAGACCTGATGATGACCCTTCAGCAAATCACAACCCAGGCTCAATTAGAGGTACATGTAATGCAGTTTTTAGTGTGAGGGCCCTATTGATATCTGTGACCAACTGGAATGTGCTAGCTTACCAGAAAAAACTAAACTCTTGCTACTCAAAAAGAGATGTCCTGACAAAACTTTCAAATTTCCAGATAAAGTTTATAATGAGAAAAACAGTTCTTTGAGTATTAAGAAGTGGTATTGTCAGCATGAATGGTTTAAAATGTACCCATTTATTTCTTACTCCACTAAGGAGGATGGAATTTACTGCCTGTCACGTGCACTTTTTCCTGTCATACCTGTACATGGGCAAAGAGGATCACTGTTGATAACCAAAGCTTACCAAAATTGAAAAGATGTCCTACGAGCACACTCTTGCCTTTGAGCACCACAAAATGTGAGAAGCTCGCCTTAATACATTTCTTCCAACACCTCGACCCGGATTGATTACTCAATATCTTACAAACTGCAAAAAGAATTGAGAAAAATCGGAAAATTTTAGTGTCAATAATTAAGTGTGTTTCATTTTGTGGGAGACAGGAATTGCATTACGTGGTCACATGGAAGAGGAGGCTTCTTTGAATCCAGGGAATCTACCATCTCTAATTGACTTTCGTGTAGATGCTGGAGATACTGATTTAAAGGAACACTTAGTAACATGTGCACGCAATGCCAAATATGTTTCAAAGACAGCACAAAATGAGCTTCTGTTTTGCATTAAGGATTTTATGCAAAATGAGATCATAAAAGAAATAAAAAATCAGGGAAATGGATCCTTACATGGAATTGAAGCCGATGAGGTAACCGACAAATCAAATTGGGAGCAACTTGGGATTGTCCTACATTATACTGTAGGTACCACCACTGTTGAAAGATTAATCGCTTGCGTTATGCTCTGAAATAATTAAAGTTCTCAGACGTCTGAATTTGAAGCCTGAAAACTGCCGAGCACAAACTTATGATGGTGCTGGGAATATGGCAGGGTACCTAAATGGTTGTGCAGCAAATTTCATGAACCCTAAAGCTCCTTATTTCCTTGTTGTAGCCATGATCTTAATCTAGCTCTCTCAAAAGCATCATTAGTGCCAGAAATACACTGCATGCTATCTCACTCAGCTAGGAATCTCTTGCCAAAAACAAAGATATTTAGAGAAGCATATAGAGAATTACAACTCAATCAGAACTGAGAATTTGATTCCAATCAAGAAAATTAAGTTGCTTTGTACAACTCGCTGGGTCAAAAGACACACATCTTTGTTTGATTTTCAGATAATGTATGTTGAATGTCTAGAGGACATTCGTTCAAGACAGGATTCTGACATCAGGTGGGATAGCAAAACAGTAACTGAAGCAAATGGTCACCTATGTGAGCTAACTACATCATCATTCATTGATTCCTTTCAATCTGCCATATATTTTTTTGGTTTTACATCATCACTAGCAAATATGCTTCAGGGAACCAGTATGGATATTATTGCAGCATACCAGGAGATTCAAGGTGTTTTGGATTTATTCAAAGATATGAGAAAATCTGAGAAAAGTCATTAAATTTTTTTATGAGAGTGTACTTACAATAGCTGAAGTAGCAAACATTCAAATTTCTGCGCCTTGTAGATGTGCCAAACAAACAATGTGAACTAATGTTAGTGGTGAAAGTTCGTATGTGTACTGGTCTACTGGAGGCGAGCTATTTTTGTTCCTTATCGTGATAACATGATATCTGAATTATCATCTCGATTTTGTCACTGCAACAAAGTTCCAGCACAGGGTTTAGGACTTATTCCTAGTAACTAACAGATGATAGTGTTAACAAAATTGCAGCCTATTTTGAAGAAGATTTACCTAGCATCCAGTGTCTAGCACAAGAAATCCAGCTATGGAGGAGGCTTTGGCAGGACAATGAGGAAAAACCTGATACGTTTCAAGACTTTAGAAGAAATGAATCAGCGACTATATCCTTTGATTCCTGTGACCAGTGTTTCAGTTGAGCAAAGTAAAAATTCATCAAATCTCCTCTACGCTCAACAATGAGTGAAGAAAGACTGAACGCTTTGTATGTTCACAAAGATATAGTCAATAAAGTTATTGATTTATTTGCTAATAGGAGTCCTAGATGAGTGTTACTTAGTAGTCCATTAAATGATTGACTTTTTGGTCAAAATGATGAATCTGAATAATTTTCTTTTTATCTCTCTATAGCTATATTACCGTAAACTCGGGTGGTTTAGCGACTGTGGAAGTTTAGCGCCCATCTGGTTGTTAAGTGCTGCTCTCGCTGTCATTAGAATGCATCTTCTTTATTAAGCACTAGTTAATTTTGATTGAAGAATAACGGTGTGCGTTATATAAAAAGTGCCATTTAATAATCACCTGTTCGATGTTTAGCGCTGGTTTTCTTGTCATTTCAGTTAGAAGCTAGGATGCTAAACAACCAGAGTTTATGCTATATCAATCTGAATGTGTGTGTGTGTGTGTAGTGTGTGTGTGTGTGTGTGTGTGTTCATTTGTTCGTCCTTTATAGACTTCTCTCCTGGAGTTGGTAAAATGGCATAACCAACATTTTTGAAAATCTTTTGACCTTGGGCATGTTTTGGGCTTGGTTTTGTGGGTGTGGCTAACCTGGGCAGCATCTGATGTTAAAGTTGCCCACCTTGAACCAAGTTAATGTTTAAGGTGTTAATTTCCTGCAATAAACACAATATTACTTGGAAATTAACACCTGAACAACCATTAGCTAGGTGTCTAATATGGACCTGATTACCAGGAGTAGCCATTAGCTGGGTGTCTAATATGGACCTGATGATGCCAGGAGTAGCCATTAGCTGGGTGTCTAATATGGACCTGATGATGCCAGGAGTAGCCATTAGCTGGGTGTCTAATATGGACCTGATTACCAGGAGTAGCCATTAGCTGGGTGTCTAATATGGACCTGATGATGCCAAGGAGTAGCCATTAGCTGGGTGTCTAATATTGACCTGATAACCAGGAGTAGCCATTAGCTGGGTGTCTAATATGTACCTGATCACCAGGAGTAGCCATTAGCTGGGTGTCTAATATGGACCTGATTACCAAGAGTAGCCATTAGCTGGGTGTCTAATATGGACCTGATTACCAGGAGTAGCCATTAGCTGGGTGTCTAATATGGACATGATTACCAGGAGTAGCCATTAGCTGGGTGTCTAATATGGACCTGATTACCAGGAGTAGCCATTAGCTGGGTGTCTAATATGGACCTGATTACCAGGAGTAGCCATTAGCTGGGTGTCTAATATGGACCTGATTACCAGGAGTAGCCATTAGCTGGGTGTCTAATATGGACCTGATTACCAGGAGTAGCCATTAGCTAGGTGTCTAATATGGACCTGATTACCAGGAGTAGCCATTAGCTGGGTGTCTAATATGGACCTGATTACCAAGAGTAGCCATTAGCTAGGTGTCTAATATGGACCTGATTACCAAGAGTAGCCATTAGCTGGGTGTCTAATTTGGACCTGATTACCAGGAGTAGCATTAGCTGGGTGTCTAATATGGACCTGATTACCAAGAGTAGCCATTAGCTAGGTGTCTAATATGGACCTGATTACCAAGAGTAGCTAGCTGGGTGTCTAATTTGGACCTGATTACCAAGAGTAGCCATTAGCTGGGTGTCTAATATGGACCTGATGATGCCAGGAGTAGCCATTAGCTAGGTGTCTAATATGGACCTGATTAACAAGAGTAGCCATTAGCTGGGTGTCTAATATGGACCTGATTACCAAGAGTAGCCATTACCTAGGTGTCTAATATGGACCTGATTACCAAGAGTAGCCATTAGCTGGGTGTCTAATTTGGACCGGATTACCAGGAGTAGCCATTAGCTGGGTGTCTAATATGGACCTGATTACCAAGAGTAGCCATTAGCTGTGTGTCTAATATGGACCTGATTACCAGGAGTAGCCATTAGCTGGGTGTCTAATATGGACATGATTACCAGGAGTAGCCATTAGCTGGGTGTCTAATATGGACATGATTACCAGGAGTAGCCATTAGCTGGGTGTCTAATATGGACCTGATTACCAGGAGTAGCCATTAGCTGGGTGTCTAATATGGACCTGATTACCAGGAGTAGCCATTAGCTAGGTGTCTAATATGGATGGGTGTCTAATATGGACCTGATTACCAGGAGTAGCCATTAGCTGGGTGTCTAATATGGACCTGATTACCAGGAGTAGCCATTAGCTGGGTGTCTAATATGGACCTAATTACCAAGAGTAGCCATTAGCTGGGTGACTAATATGGACCTGATTACCAAGAGTAGCCATTAGCTGGGTGTCTAATATGGACCTGATTACCAGGAGTAGGCATTAGCAGGGTGTCTAATATGGACCTGATGATGCCAGGAGTAGGGGTGTCTAATATGGACCTGATTACCAAGAGTAGGCATTAGCTGGGTGTCTAATATGGACCTGATGATGCCCAGGAGTAGCCATTAGCTTGGTGTCTAATATGGACCTGATGATGCCAAGGAGTAGCCATTGGCTGGGTGTCTAATATGGACCTGATGATGCCAGGAGTAGCCATTAGCTTGGTGTCTAATATGGACCTGATGATGCCAGGAGTAGCCATTAGCTTGGTGTCTAATATAGACCTGATGATGCCCAGGAGTAGCCATTAGCTTGGTGTCTAATATGGACCTGGTGATGCCAGGAGTAGCCATTAGCTGTGTGTCTAATATGGACCTGATGATACCCAGGAGTAGCCATTAGCTGTGTGTCTAATATGGACCTGACGATGCCCAGGAGTAGCCATTAGCTATGTGTCTAATATGGACCTGATGATGCCAAGGAGTAGCCATTAGCTAATATGGACCTGATGATGCCCAGGAGTAGCCATTAGCTGGGTGTCTAATATGGACCTGATTACCAAGAGTAGCCATTAGCTGGGTGTCTAATATGGACCTGATTACCAGGAGTAGCCATTAGCTGGGTGTCTAATATGGACATGATTACCAGGAGTAGCCATTAGCTGGGTGTCTAATATGGACCTGATTACCAGGAGTAGCCATTAGCTGGGTGTCTAATATGGACCTGATTACCAGGAGTAGCCATTAGCTAGGTGTCTAATATGGATGGGTGTCTAATATGGACCTGATTACCAGGAGTAGCCATTAGCTGGGTGTCTAATATGGACCTGATTACCAGGAGTAGCCATTAGCTGGGTGTCTAATATGGACCTGATTACCAGGAGTAGGCATTAGCAGGGTGTCTAATATGGACCTGATTACCAAGAGTAGGCATTAGCTGGGTGTCTAATATCGACCTGATGATGCCAGGAGTAGCCATTAGCTGGGTGTCTAATATGGACCTGATGATGCCCAGGAGTAGCCATTAGCTTGGTGTCTACTAATATGGACCTGATGATGCCAAGGAGTAGCCATTGGCTGGGTGTCTAATATGGACCTGATGATGCCAGGAGTAGCCATTAGCTTGGTGTCTAATATGGACCTGATGATGCCAGGAGTAGCCATTAGCTTGGTGTCTAATATGGACCTGATGATGCCAGGAGTAGCCATTAGCTTGGTGTCTAATATAGACCTGATGATGCCCAGGAGTAACCATTAGCTGTGTGTCTAATATGGACCTGATGATGCCAAGGAGTAGCCATTAGCTAATATGGACCTGATGATGCCCAGGAGTAGCCATTAGCTGTGTGTCTAATATGGACCTGATGATGCCAAGGAGTAGCCATTAGCTAATATGGACCTGATGATGCCCAGGAGTAGCCATTAGCTAGGTGTCTAATATGAACCTGATGATGGGCATATCTGTAAACAATAAAAAAATCCAAACCCTGTGCCAGTATATCTTGTGCCAATATCTTAATTCGGTGTTTTTCTTCAAAATGGAAAAATATTATTAATATGCTTTCCAAGTAATTACATATAATGTTAGAGCTGAAAGACTGGAATTATAAGCTTTAGGCATAGCCGGCTCATTGGAATAAACAATACCTAACAAAACCTTGTGTAAATATTGCACATGTGCAAACATCAATGCCATAGTCCTGCCTAATTAACCAAGTTGGTCATGGCTAGTAGTTGAGGCTAATGTCCTTCTTCAGTCAATTTACCTTCTGTTCCTTAACATCCATCCCAACTGCAGGTGTTGTTGTTCCTAAGAGGCCCTTTAGAAAAGCAAAGACTGTGCAGGATAAGGTTCGGAACACCTGGATATCCCATCCCCCCCTTAGATAGTAAAATAAGGTAAACATGTCTGGCAAACTATTCAAATGTGGGCATGATAGTGAAGTGGTCATTGTCAAGAAATTCCAAATAATAGTAGAGTTGAAGCACTGAAATTCCAAGCTTTGAGATATAACTGGCTCAATATTAGTCCACTTAATACAACTTCAAAAAATGAATTGAAACAACAACAACAAACCCCAAAAAATCAAATACAGCACATGTGCAGTGCAACGGTCAATTCCATAGTGCTGCCTAATTAACCTTCTCAGTCATGTCTAGTAGTTCAGGCAGATGTCATTTTTGAGTCGAGTAACCTTCGATTCCTGAACATCCTGCCCAAATGTGGGTATTGGTTTTACTGAGAGACCTTTTAGAAAGACAACGATTGTCCACTATTCTTTTCAGTACAAGCAGTTGATGTAACCATCTCCACTGCAGGAATCTAGCTTATTGTTTGAAGTTTAGAGTAGTTTCTTAATGGGTTTGTTTCAGGATGCTGGCACTGAAGTGGCATGTTGGGATAATGTTCAGGTAAATATACTATATTATTACTAGGTATTTGTTGATTTTTTGATATAATAAGATGTAATTTGTAGGCTCTTTGGCAGTCCACATGGCCTAAGGCAGTGTTCATCCACCCCTGTGTATAGTACCTACAAGAATGACACAATTATTATTCTGACAATTGTGACATCATTGTCATTGAAGTGGACATGATAAGTAGCAGGCTAGTAGACTTTATTTAAAAGTGTGGCCTAATTAGGGGATAGTATAATGGCTTTAGTTTTGTTGGCTCTTCTGGTTTAGATTTGCTTTCTACGGGCCTAACCTATATTTTTATAGACAAAAAAATGTGATGTGCTTTAAATAGATGCAATAAGGGGTGATCTATCTAATTCAGGTGGTGAGGTGAGTCCAATTAGAGTGAAGTTAACCTGTCTGAGCACACCACCGTGAAGTGCAGGTCATGCATGCATGGATTTGTGTGTGTTTTACAAGTTTTTTCCCACTGCTGTTTTATAACAGCCTCTAAACATCTTTCAATCTATATATAAAAAGTGAAAATGGGGGGAAAGGTTCATATTTGCTGAGTATCCCTCCTCCTCTTGCCAGGATCAGCCTTTGCCACATCAAAGAGTAGGTAATGAACAACAAATAACAAGATTAAGTAAACATGTCAACTCTGACAGGGCCAAGGACAAATAGAAGGGTACATCCTGCCTCATCAGGCATGCATGGGAGCTGCAATTCATCCAAAGGATGTTACAAACCATCAATAGTAGTTGGCCATGACGTCACAAACTGTCTCACTTCCTTCACTGAAGTTGGCACAGGAAACCTTTTCACTGCTTCCATCTACTCCGGCTTCGGTTCAGCATCCTTCTGCATGATTGCATTAATCATCTGTAGTCAATGAAAAATCTAAGCCTGCATCTTCCATCTTCACCATGATGACTAGATTTCCCCATGGATTGTTGGACCCCTGCATCATCTCCTCATATAATAATTCTTTCATCTGCCTGGCAAGTTCGGACCTCTGTGGAAAAACACCTAAAAGACACCTTGGTGAAACCTCCAGTCCCAGATTTCCACGAGTTTATTATACATATTGATACCTGCAATGGAAGCAGGATGAGGGACATTTGGAACTAATTGCATATGCCAGTAGTTCCTTGAACAAACACGAAAACTACTATGACATCACAGATCCGGAGGCATTTGGAGTTGTACGGGCTTTCCAAGCACTTGCGTGTTTACATGTTTGGTCTGTATAGTGTATAAATGATCACTCACGCTCAAGGCTCTGTAGGGATCTCCACACCCCTCTGGTAAATTGGCTCAATGGAGCCAGTTATTGGAAGGGCTAGATCTAGACATCAGATAAAAGCCAGGCCAACGTGGTGACAATTTTGACTAACTTTCAAGATCACCTGTTGGCATTGTTTGTGAGGATGCTGATCAGAGGTTATAGTAACTGTATATGAATGTTGGCAACAAGTCAGTTGAAGGAGAAGAGGTGCAGTTACCTGAGATGAAGTATTGCATGATGAAGATGAGAAGATTTATGAGATGTTCAATTTAGTTGGGGAAGGAATTTTGCATGATGATGAAAAATGAAACAAGAATTCGATATTGGAATTAGCAAGAGTTCTATGGTATGTAGACGGATCTAATGGAGGTTAGTAGGCACAAAATGCTTGCATACCCAGTTATTAGAAGAGGTTCATCTAGGGCCAGTACACTGCAATTTAGAACTATTGCAGAAGTTGCTTGACTTGTGCAGCATATCATGGAAGTGGAGAGAGAGCCAGACCACTGTAGATGCCACTCAAGCTGGGTGAACCTTTTCAGGGGTAGAAGTCGACATTTTGGATCTTGATCCAAAGAAATAAGTCCACAAATGAATATTTAACCAGGATAGCAAAGTTTCTAAGGGTTCATAGCTTTAAGGTAGCTCAAATGAATATATGAGCACTTGAGTGCTATAAGAAAGCTATAGCTACAAACTTACAGCTGTATCAATAGCAGCTGCATCAGTTTGGGCTAGGACCAAAGAATGAAATCTATAGATGGAAAACAATAAAGCTAGCTACTAGTTTTACAACCCACCTACTCTGGATCAACCCCTGAAATAGGTAAAGTCAGTTTACATTTCTTGCCTTGATTTTTGTGGGGCATATAGTCAGACCACAACCCTACCACCAACCAAGAATGGGCGATCCACCATTCTTCTGAGTTTGTCATATTAATTATAATGCTCTTGGTAAGGATAATAGATGGCAGTTCTTGCAATCTGCCATACACTAACCAACCCCCTGGAAAGTTCTTGCAGTAGTGCTCGCTATGAACTATGAGTGGACTTGGAAGCATCTGCAACACAGCAGCACAGCTGCTATAGATACACCAGCAGCTATAGATACAGCAGCTATAGATACACAACTTACTTGCAATATCTATATTGCAAGTAAGTTGCTGATCTAGCCTAAGCTCTCTGCCCTTAGAAACTTAGCAACTATTCCATTTGTGCAATTAAAAAACCTACAGCAGCTATAGATACACAGCTGCTATAGATACACCAGCTGCTATAGATACACCAGCTGCTATAGATACACAGCAGCTATAGATACACCAGCTGCTATAGATACACCAGCTGCTATAGATACACAGCAGCTATAGATACACCAGCTGCTATAGATACACCAGCTGCTATAGATACACCAGCTGCTATAGATACACCAGCTGCTATAGTTACACCAGCAGCTATAGATACACCAGCTGCTATAGATACACAGAGGCTATAGATACACCAGCAGCTATAGATACACAGCTGCTATAGATACACCAGCTGCTATAGATACACCAGCTGCTATAGATACACAAGCTGCTATAGATACACATCAGCTATAGATAAACAGCAGCTATAGATATACCAGCTGCTATAGATACACAGCTGCTATAGATACAGCTGCTATAGATACACCAGCTGCTATAGATACACCAGCTGCTATAGATACACATCAGCTATAGATACACAGCAGCTATAGATACACCAGCTGCTATAGATACACAGCTGCTATAGATACACCAGCTGCTATAGATACACCAGCTGCTATAGATACACATCAGCTATAGATACACAGCAGCTATAGATATACCAGCTACTATAGATACACAGCAGCTATAGATACACCAGCTGCTAGATACGCCAGCAGCTATAGATACACAGCAGCTATAGATACACCAGCTACTATAGATACACCAGCTGCTATAGATACACAGCAGCTATAGATACACCAGCTGCTATAGATACACCAGCTGCTATAGATACACCAGCTGCTATAGATACACCAGCTGCTATAGATACACAGCTGCTATAGATACAACAGCAGCTATAGATACACCAGCTGCTATAGATACACCAGCTGCTATAGATACACCAGCTGCTATAGATACACCAGCTGCTATAGATACACGGCTGCTATAGATACACCAGCTGCTATAGATACACCAGCTGCTATAGATACACCAGCTGCTATAGATACACCAGCTGCTATAGATACACCAGCTGCTATAGATACACCAGCTGCTATAGATACACCAGCTGCTATAGATACACAGCAGCTATAGATACACCAGCTGCTATAGATACACCAGCTGCTATAGATACACCAGCTGCTATAGATACACCAGCTGCTATAGATACACCAGCTGCTATAGATACACCAGCTGCTATAGATACACCAGCTGCTATAGATACACCAGCTGCTATAGATACACCAGCTGCTATAGATACACCAGCAGCTATAGATACACCAGCAGCTATAGATACACCAGCTGCTATAGATACAGCAGCTATAGATACACAACTTACTTGCAATATCTATATTGCAAGTAAGTTGCTGATCTAGCCTAAGCTCTCTGCCCTTAGAAACTTAGCAACTATTCCATTTGTGCAATTACAAAACCTACAGCAGCTATAGATACACAGCTGCTATAGATACACCAGCTGCTATAGATACACCAGCTGCTATAGATACACAGCAGCTATAGATACACCAGCTGCTATAGATACACCAGCTGCTATAGATACACAGCAGCTATAGATACACCAGCTGCTATAGATACACCAGCTGCTATAGATACACAGCAGCTATAGATACACCAGCTGCTATATATACACCAGCTGCTATAGTTACACCATCAGCTATAGATACACCAGCTGCTATAGATACACAGAGGCTATAGATACACCAGCAGCTATAGATACACAGCTGCCATAGATACACCAGCTGCTATAGATACACCAGCTGCTATAGATACACAAGCTGCTATAGTTACACCAGCAGCTATAGATACACCAGCTGCTATAGATACACAGCTGCTATAGATACACAAGCTGCTATAGATACACCAGCTGCTATAGATACACAAGCTGCTATAGATACACATCAGCTATAGATAAACAGCAGCTATAGATATACCAGCTGCTATAGATACACAGCTGCTATAGATACAGCTGCTATAGATACACCAGCTGCTATAGATACACCAGCTGCTATAGATACACATCAGCTATAGATACACAGCAGCTATAGATACACCAGCTGCTATAGATACACAGCTGCTATAGATACACCAGCTGCTATAGATACACCAGCTGCTATAGATACACATCAGCTATAGATACACAGCAGCTAAAGATATACCAGCTACTATAGATACACAGCAGCTATAGATACACCAGCTGCTATAGATACGCCAGCAGCTATAGATACACCAGCTACTATAGATACACCAGCTGCTATAGATACACAGCAGCTATAGATACACCAGCTGCTATAGATACACCAGCTGCTATAGATACACCAGCTGCTATAGATACACCAGCTGCTATAGATACACAGCTGCTATAGATACAACAGCAGCTATAGATACACCAGCTGCTATAGATACACCAGCTGCTATAGATACACCAGCAGCTATAGATACACCAGCTGCTATAGATACACCAGCTGCTATAGATACACCAGCTGCTATAGATACACCAGCTGCTATAGATACACGGCTGCTATAGATACACCAGCTGCTATAGATACATGGCTGCTATAGATACACCAGCTGCTATAGATACACAGCAGCTATAGATACACCAGCTGCTATAGATACACCAGCTGCTATAGATACACCAGCTGCTATAGATATACCAGCAGCTATAGATACACAGCAGCTATAGGTACACCAGCTGCTATAGGTACACCAGCTGCTATAGGTACACCAGCTGCTATAGGTACACCAGCTGCTATAGGTACACCAGCTGCTATAGGTACACCAGCTGCTATAGGTACACCAGCTGCTATAGGTACACCAGCTGCTATAGGTACACCAGCTGCTATAGGTACACCAGCTGCTATAGGTACACCAGCTGCTATAGGTACACCAGCTGCTATAGATACACCAGCTGCTATAGATACACCAGCTGCTATAGATACACCAGCAGCTATAGATACACAGCAGCTATAGATACACCAGCTACTATAGATACACAGCAGCTATAGATACACCAGCAGCTGCTATAGATACACCAGCTGCTATAGATACACCAGCTGCTATAGATACACCAGCTGCTATAGATACAGCTGCTATAGATACACAGCAGCTATAGATACACCAGCTGCTATAGATACACATCAGTTATAGATACACAGCAGCTATAGATACGCCAGCTGCTATAGATACACAGCAGCTATAGATACACCAGCTGCTATAGATACACCAGCTGCTATAGATACACAGCAGCTATAGATAAACCAGCTGCTATAGATACACCAGCTGCTATAGATACACCAGCTGCTATAGATACACCAGCTGCTATAGATACACCAGCAGCTATAGATACACCAGCTGCTATAGATACACCAGCTGCTATAGATACACCAGCTGCTATAGATACACCATCTGCTATAGATATCCCAGCTGCTATAGATACACCAGCTGCTATAGATACACCAGCTGCTATAGATACACCAGCTGCTATAGATACACCAGCTGCTATAGATACACCAGCTGCTATAGATACACCAGCTGCTATAGATACACGGCTGCTATAGATACACGGCTGCTATAGATACACCAGCTGCTATAGATACACGGCTGCTATAGATACACCAGCTGCTATAGATACACCAGCTGCTATAGATACACGGCTGCTATAGATACACCAGCTGCTATAGATACACAGCAGCTATAGATACACCAGCTGCTATAGGTACACCAGCTGCTATAGGTACACCAGCTGCTATAGGTACACCAGCTGCTATAGGTACACCAGCTGCTATAGGTACACCAGCTGCTATAGGTACACCAGCTGCTATAGGTACACCAGCTGCTATAGGTACACCAGCTGCTATAGGTACACCAGCTGCTATAGATACACCAGCTGCTATAGATACACCAGCAGCTATAGATACACAGCAGCTATAGATACACCAGCTGCTATAGATACACAGCAGCTATAGATACACCAGCAGCTGCTATAGATACACCAGCAGCTGCTATAGATACACCAGCTGCTATAGATACACAAGCTGCTATAGATACACGGCAGCTGTAGATACGCCAGCTGCTGTAGATACGCCAGCTGCTGTAGATACGCCAGCTGCTGTAGATACGCCAGCTGCTGTAGATACGCCAGCTGCTGTAGATACGCCAGCTGCTGTAGATACGCCAGCTGCTGTAGATACGCCAGCTGCTGTAGATACGCCAGCTGCTGTAGATACGCCAGCTGCTGTAGATACGCCAGCTGCTGTAGATACGCCAGCTGCTGTAGATACGCCAGCTGCTGTAGATACGCCAGCTGCTGTAGATACGCCAGCTGCTGTAGATACGCCAGCTGCTGTAGATACGCCAGCTGCTGTAGATACGCCAGCTGCTGTAGATACGCCAGCTGCTGTAGATACGCCAGCTGCTGTAGATACGCCAGCTGCTGTAGATACGCCAGCTGCTGTAGATACGCCATCTGCTGTAGATACGCCAGCTGCTGTAGATACGCCAGCTGCTGTAGATACGCCAGCTGCTGTAGATACGCCAGCTGCTGTAGATACGCCAGCTGCTGTAGATACGCCAGCTGCTGTAGATACGCCAGCTGCTGTAGATACGCCAGCTGCTGTAGATACGCCAGCTGCTGAAGATACGCCAGGTGCTGTAGATACGCCAGCTGCTGTAGATACGCCAGCTGCTGTAGATACGCCAGCTGCTGTAGGTACACCAGCTGCTATAGATACACAGCAGCTATAGATACACCAGCAGCTGCTATAGATACACCAGCAGCTGCTATAGATACACCAGCTGCTATAGATACACAAGCTGCTATAGATACACGGCAGCTGTAGATACGCCAGCTGCTGTAGATACGCCAGCTGCTGTAGATACGCCAGCTGCTGTAGATACGCCAGCTGCTGTAGATACGCCAGCTGCTGTAGATACGCCAGCTGCTGTAGATACGCCAGCTGCTGTAGATACGCCAGCTGCTGTAGATACGCCAGCTGCTGTAGATACACGGCTGCTATAGATACACCAGCTGCTATAGATGCACCAGCTGCTTTAGATGCACCAGCTGCTATAGATACACCAGCAGCTATAGATACACAGCTGCTATAGATACACCAGCTGCTATAGATACACCAGCTGCTATAGATACACCAGCTGCTATAGATACACAGCTGCTATAGATACACCAGCAGCTATAGATACACAGCTGCTATAGATGCACCAGCTGCTTTAGATGCACCAGCTGCTATAGATACACCAGCAGCTATAGATACACAGCTGCTATAGATACACCAGCTGCTATAGATACACCAGCTGCTATAGATACACCAGCTGCTATAGATACACCAGCTGCTATAGATACACCAGCTGCTATAGATACACCAGCTGCTATAGATACACCAGCTGCTATAGATACACCAGCTGCTATAGATACACCAGCTGCTATAGATACACCAGCTGCTATAGATACACCAGCTGCTATAGATACACCAGCTGCTATAGATACACCAGCTGCTATAGATACACAGCAGCTATAGATACACCAGCTGCTATAGATACACCAGCTGCTATAGATACACCAGCTGCTATAGATACACCAGAAGCTATAGATACAGCAGCTATAGATACACAACTTACTTGCAATATCTATATTGCAAGTAAGTTGCTGATCTAGCCTAAGCTCTCTGCCCTTAGAAACTGACAACTATTCCATTTGTGCAATTACAAAACCTACAGCAGCTATAGATACACAGCTGCTATAGATACACCAGCTGCTATAGATACACCAGCTGCTATAGATACACAGCAGCTATAGATACACCAGCTGCTATAGATACACCAGCTGCTATAGATACACAGCAGCTATAGATACACCAGCTGCTATAGATACACCAGCTGCTATAGATACACAGCAGCTATAGATACACCAGCTGCTATAGATACACCAGCTGCTATAGATACACCAGCTGCTATAGATACACCAGCTGCTATAGATACACCAGCTGCTATAGATACACCAGCTGCTATAGATACACAGAGGCTATAGATACACCAGCAGCTATAGATACACAGCTGCTATAGATACACCAGCTGCTATAGATACACCAGCTGCTATAGATACACAAGCTGCTATAGATACACATCAGCTATAGATAAACAGCAGCTATAGATATACCAGCTGCTATAGATACACAGCTGCTATAGATACAGCTGCTATAGATACACCAGCTGCTATAGATACACCAGCTGCTATAGATACACATCAGCTATAGATACACAGCAGCTATAGATACACCAGCTGCTATAGATACACATCAGCTATAGATACACAGCAGCTATAGATATACCAGCTACTATAGATACACAGCAGCTATAGATACACCAGCTGCTATAGATACGCCAGCAGCTATAGATACACAGCAGCTATAGATACACCAGCTACTATAGATACACCAGCTGCTATAGATACAAAGCAACTATAGATACACCAGCTGCTATAGATACACCAGCTGCTATAGATACACCAGCAGCTATAGATACAGCAGCTATAGATACACAACTTACTTGCAATATCTATATTGCAAGTAAGTTGCTGATCTAGCCTAAGCTCTCTGCCCTTAGAAACTTAGCAACTATTCCATTTGTGCAATTACAAAACCTACAGCAGCTATAGATACACAGCTGCTATAGATACACCAGCTGCTATAGATACACCAGCTGCTATAGATACACAGCAGCTATAGATACACCAGCTGCTATAGATACACCAGCTGCTATAGATACACAGCAGCTATAGATACACCAGCTGCTATAGATACACCAGCTGCTATAGATACACAGCAGCTATAGATACACCAGCTGCTATAGATACACCAGCTGCTATAGATACACCAGCTGCTATAGATACACAGCAGCTATAGATACACCAGCTGCTATAGATACACAGAGGCTATAGATACACCAGCAGCTATAGATACACAGCTGCTATAGATACACCAGCTGCTATAGATACACCAGCTGCTATAGATACACAAGCTGCTATAGATACACATCAGCTATAGATAAACAGCAGCTATAGATATACCAGCTGCTATAGATACACAGCTGCTATAGATACAGCTGCTATAGATACACCAGCTGCTATAGATACACCAGCTGCTATAGATACACATCAGCTATAGATACACAGCAGCTATAGATACACCAGCTGCTATAGATACACAGCAGCTATAGATACACCAGCAGCTATAGATACACCAGCTACTATAGATACACCAGCTGCTATAGATACACCAGCTGCTATAGATACACATCAGCTATAGATACACAGCAGCTATAGATATACCAGCTACTATAGATACACAGCAGCTATAGATACACCAGCTGCTATAGATACGCCAGCAGCTATAGATACACCAGCTGCTATAGATACACAGCAGCTATAGATACACCAGCTACTATAGATACACCAGCTGCTATAGATACACCAGCTGCTATAGATACACCAGCTGCTATAGATACACCAGCTGCTATAGATACACCAGCTGCTATAGATACACCAGCTGCTATAGATACACCAGCTGCTATAGTTACACAGCTGCTATAGATACAACAGCAGCTATAGATACACCAGCTGCTATAGATACACCAGCTGCTATAGATACACCAGCAGCTATAGATACACCAGCTGCTATAGATACACCAGCTGCTATAGATACACCAGCTGCTATAGATACACCAGCTGCTATAGATACACCAGCTGCTATAGATACACAGCTGCTATAGATACACCAGCTGCTATAGATACACCAGCTGCTATAGATACACAGCTTCTATAGATACACCAGCTGCTATAGATACACCAGCTGCTATAGATACACCAGCTGCTATAGATACACGGCTGCTATAGATACACCAGCTGCTATAGATACACGGCTGCTATAGATACACCAGCTGCTATAGATATACAGCAGCTATAGATACACCAGCTGCTATAGATACACAGCAGCTATAGGTACACCAGCTGCTATAGGTACACCAGCTGCTATAGGTACACCAGCTGCTATAGGTACATCAGCTGCTATAGGTATACCAGCTGCTATAGGTACACCAGCTGCTATAGGTACACCAGCTGCTATAGGTACACCAGCTGCTATAGGTACAGCATCTGCTATAGGTACACCAGCTGCTATAGGTACACCAGCTACTATAGGTACACCAGCTGCTATAGATACACCAGCTGCTATAGATACACCAGCTGCTATAGATACACCAGCAGCTATAGATACACAGCAGCTATAGATACACCAGCTGCTATAGATACACAGCAGCTATAGATACACCAGCAGCTGCTATAGATACACCAGCTGCTATAGATACATCAGCTGCTATAGATACACCAGCTGCTATAGATACTCGGCAGCTATAGATACACAGCAGCTATAGGTACACCAGCTGCTATAGGTACACCAGCTGCTATAGGTACACCAGCTGCTATAGGTACACCAGCTGCTATAGGTACACCAGCTGCTATAGGTACACCAGCTGCTATAGGTACACCAGCTGCTATAGGTACACCAGCTGCTATAGATACACAGCAGCTATAGATACACCAGCTGCTATAGATACACCAGCTGCTATAGATACACCAGCTGCTATAGATACACCAGCTGCTATAGATACACCAGCTGCTATAGATACACCAGCTGCTATAGATACACCAGCTGCTATAGATACACCAGCAGCTATAGATACAGCAGCTATAGATACACAACTTACTTGCAATATCTATATTGCAAGTAAGTTGCTGATCTAGCCTAAGCTCTCTGCCCTTAGAAACTTAGCAACTATTCCATTTGTGCAATTACAAAACCTACAGCAGCTATAGATACACAGCTGCTATAGATACACCAGCTGCTATAGATACACCAGCTGCTATAGATACACCAGCTGCTATAGATACACAGCAGCTATAGATACACCAGCTGCTATAGATACACCAGCTGCTATAGATACACAGCAGCTATAGATACACCAGCTGCTATAGATACACCAGCTGCTATAGATACACAGCAGCTATAGATACACCAGCTGCTATAGATACACCAGCTGCTATAGATACACCAGCTGCTATAGATACACCAGCTGCTATAGTTACACCAGCAGCTATAGATACACCAGCTGCTATAGATACACCAGCGGCTATAGATACACAGCTGCTATAGATACACCAGCTGCTATAGATACACAAGCTCCTATAGATACACATCAGCTATAGATAAACAGCAGCTATAGATATACCAGCTGCTATAGATACACAGCTGCTACAGATACAGCTGCTATAGATACACAGCAGCTATAGATACACCAGCTGCTATAGATACACAGCTGCTATAGATACACAGCAGCTATAGATACACCAGCTGCTATAGATACACATCAGCTATAGATACACCAGCTGCTATAGATACACCAGCAGCTATAGATACACCAGCTGCTATAGATACACCAGCTGCTATAGATACACAGCAGCTATAGATACACCAGCTGCTATAGATACACCAGCTGCTATAGATACACCAGCTGCTATAGATACACCAGCAGCTATAGATACACCAGCTGCTATAGATACACCAGCTGCTATAGATACACCAGCTGCTATAGATACACCAGCTGCTATAGATACACCAGCTGCTATAGATACACCAGCTGCTATAGATACACCAGCTGCTATAGATACACCAGCTGCTATAGATACACCAGCTGCTATAGATACACCAGCTGCTATAGATACACCAGCTGCTATAGATACACCAGCTGCTATAGATACACGGCTGCTATAGATACACCAGCTGCTGTAGATACACAGCAGCTGTAGATACACCAGCTGCTGTAGATACACCAGCTGCTGTAGGTACACCAGCAGCTGTAGGTACACCAGCTGCTGTAGGTACGCCAGCTGCTGTAGGTACGCCAGCTGCTGTAGGTACGCCAGCTGCTGTAGGTACGCCAGCTGCTGTAGGTACGCCAGCTGCTGTAGATACGCCAGCAGCTGTAGATACACAGCAGCTGTAGATACGCCAGCTGCTGCAGATACGCCAGCTGCTGCAGATACGCCAGCTGCTGCAGATACGCCAGCTGCTGCAGATACGCCAGCTGCTGCAGATACGCCAGCTGCTGCAGATACGCCAGCTGCTGCAGATACGCCAGCTGCTGCAGATACGCCAGCTGCTGCAGATACGCCAGCTGCTGCAGATACGCCAGCTGCTGCAGATACGCCAGCTGCTGCAGATACGCCAGCTGCTGCAGATACGCCAGCTGCTGCAGATACGCCAGCTGCTGCAGATACGCCAGCTGCTGCAGATACGCCAGCTGCTGCAGATACGCCAGCTGCTGCAGATACGCCAGCTGCTGCAGATACGCCAGCTGCTGCAGATACGCCAGCTGCTGCAGATACGCCAGCTGCTGCAGATACGCCAGCTGCTGCAGATACGCCAGCTGCTGCAGATACGCCAGCTGCTGCAGATACGCCAGCTGCTGCAGATACGCCAGCTGCTGCAGATACGCCAGCTGCTGCAGATACGCCAGCTGCTGCAGATACGCCAGCTGCTGCAGATACGCCAGCTGCTGCAGATACGCCAGCTGCTGCAGATACGCCAGCTGCTGCAGATACGCCAGCTGCTGCAGATACGCCAGCTGCTGCAGATACGCCAGCTGCTGCAGATACGCCAGCTGCTGCAGATACGCCAGCTGCTGCAGATACGCCAGCTGCTGCAGATACGCCAGCTGCTGCAGATACGCCAGCTGCTGCAGATACGCCAGCTGCTGCAGATACGCCAGCTGCTGCAGATACGCCAGCTGCTGCAGATACGCCAGCTGCTGCAGATACGCCAGCTGCTGCAGATACGCCAGCTGCTGCAGATACGCCAGCTGCTGCAGATACGCCAGCTGCTGCAGATACGCCAGCTGCTGCAGATACGCCAGCTGCTGCAGATACGCCAGCTGCTGCAGATACGCCAGCTGCTGCAGATACGCCAGCTGCTGCAGATACGCCAGCTGCTGCAGATACGCCAGCTGCTGCAGATACGCCAGCTGCTGCAGATACGCCAGCTGCTGCAGATACGCCAGCTGCTGCAGATACGCCAGCTGCTGCAGATACGCCAGCTGCTGCAGATACGCCAGCTGCTGCAGATACGCCAGCTGCTGCAGATACGCCAGCTGCTGCAGATACGCCAGCTGCTGCAGATACGCCAGCTGCTGCAGATACGCCAGCTGCTGCAGATACGCCAGCTGCTGCAGATACGCCAGCTGCTGCAGATACGCCAGCTGCTGCAGATACGCCAGCTGCTGCAGATACGCCAGCTGCTGCAGATACGCCAGCTGCTGCAGATACGCCAGCTGCTGCAGATACGCCAGCTGCTGCAGATACGCCAGCTGCTGCAGATACGCCAGCTGCTGCAGATACGCCAGCTGCTGCAGATACGCCAGCTGCTGCAGATACGCCAGCTGCTGCAGATACGCCAGCTGCTGCAGATACGCCAGCTGCTGCAGATACGCCAGCTGCTGCAGATACGCCAGCTGCTGCAGATACGCCAGCTGCTGCAGATACGCCAGCTGCTGCAGATACGCCAGCTGCTGCAGATACGCCAGCTGCTGCAGATACGCCAGCTGCTGCAGATACGCCAGCTGCTGCAGATACGCCAGCTGCTGCAGATACGCCAGCTGCTGCAGATACGCCAGCTGCTGCAGATACGCCAGCTGCTGCAGATACGCCAGCTGCTGCAGATACGCCAGCTGCTGCAGATACGCCAGCTGCTGCAGATACGCCAGCTGCTGCAGATACGCCAGCTGCTGCAGATACGCCAGCTGCTGCAGATACGCCAGCTGCTGCAGATACGCCAGCTGCTGCAGATACGCCAGCTGCTGCAGATACGCCAGCTGCTGCAGATACGCCAGCTGCTGCAGATACGCCAGCTGCTGCAGATACGCCAGCTGCTGCAGATACGCCAGCTGCTGCAGATACGCCAGCTGCTGCAGATACGCCAGCTGCTGCAGATACGCCAGCTGCTGCAGATACGCCAGCTGCTGCAGATACGCCAGCTGCTGCAGATACGCCAGCTGCTGCAGATACGCCAGCTGCTGCAGATACGCCAGCTGCTGCAGATACGCCAGCTGCTGCAGATACGCCAGCTGCTGCAGATACGCCAGCTGCTGCAGATACGCCAGCTGCTGCAGATACGCCAGCTGCTGCAGATACGCCAGCTGCTGCAGATACGCCAGCTGCTGCAGATACGCCAGCTGCTGCAGATACGCCAGCTGCTGCAGATACGCCAGCTGCTGCAGATACGCCAGCTGCTGCAGATACGCCAGCTGCTGCAGATACGCCAGCTGCTGCAGATACGCCAGCTGCTGCAGATACGCCAGCTGCTGCAGATACGCCAGCTGCTGCAGATACGCCAGCTGCTGCAGATACGCCAGCTGCTGCAGATACGCCAGCTGCTGCAGATACGCCAGCTGCTGCAGATACGCCAGCTGCTGCAGATACGCCAGCTGCTGCAGATACGCCAGCTGCTGCAGATACGCCAGCTGCTGCAGATACGCCAGCTGCTGCAGATACGCCAGCTGCTGCAGATACGCCAGCTGCTGCAGATACGCCAGCTGCTGCAGATACGCCAGCTGCTGCAGATACGCCAGCTGCTGCAGATACGCCAGCTGCTGCAGATACGCCAGCTGCTGCAGATACGCCAGCTGCTGCAGATTCGCCAGCTGCTGCAGATTCGCCAGCTGCTGCAGATTCGCCAGCTGCTGCAGATTCGCCAGCTGCTGCAGATTCGCCAGCTGCTGCAGATTCGCCAGCTGCTGCAGATTCACCAGCTGCTGCAGATACACCAGCTGCTGCAGATTCACCAGCTGCTGCAGATACACCAGCTGCTGCAGATTCACCAGCTGCTGCAGATACACCAGCTGCTTAGATACACCAGCTGCTTAGATACACCAGCAGCTGTAGATACACCAGCTATAGATACACAGCAGCTATAGATACACCAGCTGCTATAGATACACAGCAGCTATAGATGCTATAGATACACCAGCAGCTATAGATACACCAGCTGCTATAGATACACAGCAGCTATAGATACACCAGCAGCTATAGATACACCAGCTGCTATAGATACAAAGCAGCTATAGATGCTATAGATACACCAGCTGCTATAGATACACCAGCTGCTATAGATACACCAGCTGCTATAGATACACCAGCTGCTATAGATACACAGCAGCTATAGATACACTAGCTGCTATAGATACACCAGCTGCTATAGATACACCAGCTGCTATAGATACACCAGCTGCTATAGATACACCAGCTGCTATAGATACACCAGCAGCTATAGATACACGGCAGCTATAGATACACCAGCTGCTATAGATACACCAGCTGCTATAGATACACCAGCTGCTATAGATACACCAGCTGCTATATATAGATACACCAGCAGCTATAGATACACAGCTGCTATAGATACACAGCTGCTATAGATACACCAGCAGCTATAGATACACCAGCAGCTATAGATACACCAGCTGCTATAGATACACCAGCTGCTATAGATACACCAGCAGCTATAGATACACGGCAGCTATAGATACACCAGCTGCTATAGATATACCAGCTGCTATAGATACACCAGCAGCTATAGAAACACCAGCTGCTATAGATACACGGCTGCTATAGATACACCAGCTGCTATAGATACACCAGCTGCTATAGATACACCAGCTGCTATAGATACACCTGCTGCTATAGATACACCATCTGCTATAGATACACCAGCTGCTATAGATACACAGCAGCTATAGATACACCAGCTGCTATAGATACACAGCTGCTATAGATACACAGCAGCTATAGATACACCAGCAGCTATAGATACACCAGCTGCTATAGATACACAGCTCACACAACAGCTATAGATACACAGCAGCTATAGATACACCAGCAGCTATAGATACACCAGCTGCTATAGATACACAGCTATAGATACACAGCAGCTATAGATACACCAGCAGCTATAGATACACGGCAGCTATAGATACACCAGCAGCTATAGATACACCAGCAGCTATAGATACACCAGCTGCTATAGATACACAGCTATAGATACACAGCAGCTATAGATACACCAGCAGCTATAGATACACCAGCAGCTATAGATACACAGCTATAGATACACCAGCTGCTATAGATACACCAGCTGCTATAGATACACAGCAGCTATAGATACACCAGCTGCTATAGATACACCAGCTACACCAGCTGCTATAGATACACCAGCTGCTATAGATACACCAGCAGCTATAGATACACGGCAGCTATAGATACACCAGCTGCTATAGATACACCAGCTGCTATAGATACACCAGCTGCTATAGATACACCAGCAGCTATAGATACACAGCTGCTATAGATACACCAGCAGCTATAGATACACCAGCAGCTATAGAAACACCAGCTGCTATAGATACACAGCAGCTATAGATACATCAGCTGACACCAGCTGCTATAGATACACCAGCTGCTATAGATACACCAGCAGCTATAGATACACCAGCTGCTATAGATACACCATCTGCTATAGATACACCAGCTGCTATAGATACACCATCTGCTATAGATACACCAGCTGCTATAGATACACAGCTGCTATAGATACACAGCAGCTATAGATACACCAGCAGCTATAGATACACCAGCTGCTATAGATAGACAGCTCACACAACAGCTATAGATACACAACAGCTATAGATACACCAGCAGCTATAGATACACCAGCTGCTATAGATACACAGCTATAGATACACAGCAGCTATAGATACACCAGCAGCTATAGATACATGGCAGCTAT
Source organism: Cladorhizidae sp. MBARI D1340-BT2 (assembly GCA_028752905.1). NCBI lineage: Eukaryota > Metazoa > Porifera > Demospongiae > Poecilosclerida > Cladorhizidae > Cladorhizidae sp. MBARI D1340-BT2. The sequence goes on along the minus strand of JAQNBH010000016.1, from coordinate 1,589,996 downwards.
AGATACACCAGCAGATATAGATACACCAGCAGCTATAGATACACCAGCTGCTATAGATACACAGCTATAGATACACAGCAGCTATAGATACACCAGCAGCTATAGATACACAGCTACAGATACACCAGCTTCTATAGATACACCAGCTGCTATAGATACACAGCAGCTATAGATACACCAGCTGCTATAGATACACCAGCTACACCAGCTGCTATAGATACACCAGCTACTATAGATACACAGCAGCTGCAGTTTATTTCTCACACTTTTTCGAGTGCTGTTTTGAACATCTTATATCAAGTAAGCAATAGGTAATATTTATGTATAAGCTGTGGATAAATTTACGTAGCTTACCTGGTGGGAGTTTTTCCCAGACGTTTGTTATCACCCAAGTTATAGATCTTGGATTAGATAAGCATTCCATAAAACCATAAAATTAGCTGCCAATGGAGAAGTGAATTGTATTGTACAAGTAAAAGATACAGGTTCAATATGGAGTGGGCTTTAGTTTTTAGTTTTCAAATATCAAAAACAGCTTCAGTATGTAAGGGGATGTATTTAAAGATTACTCCGTATGTAAGGGGATATATTTAAAGATTACTCGTGCTTCAGAGAAGAAAATAAAATAAGAAATGAAATTTAATATAAATGGCATTACAACAAAACAAAAATATTAAAAAGGAAACGATTTAATAATATACATGTGCAAATGGTGACCTCAAGTTTCCTCGATGATGTTGACAGTTACACATGACAACATGCTCCAGGTCCTGGTGTGGAAATATAGGACACTCAAGGGCATTGGTCCTGGTGTGGAAATATAGGACACTCAAGTGGATTGGTCCTGGTGTGTAAATATAGGACACTCAAGTGGATTGGTCCTGGTGTGGAAATATAGGACACTCAAGTGGATTGGTCCTGGTGTGGAAATATAGGACACTCAAGTGCATTGGTCCTGGTGTGGAAATATAGGACACTCAAGTGCATTGGTCCTGGTGTGGAAATATAGGACACTCAAGTGCATTGGTCCTGGTGTGGAAATATAGGACATTCAAGTGGATTTCTTAGTCAGTTTTTGAATCAAGAATATGGTGTTTAGCCCAATGAGATATTAATTCTTGAAAGACTCTCACTAGCATCCATCACAAATTATGGAGACGCAATAAAGAATAGACTAGATAAGAAGATGGCCTATGCAAATGACACCCTGAGTTCAGATGAAGTAGGCATGTGGCATGGTTGTCAAGTAAATATAGCTGAAGCATGGAAAGTGCACACTTGAATTGTACTACTGTGTAATTAAGTCACCCATTCACCCAACATGATTGTTGCATATATGAACTCAATGACATTATACTCTAAAATTCAGTGACCACAATGTCTGCACAGTCAAGGATATATTGCAAAATCAATAAAAACAAAATTGTTTGTCTTGATCAGTAGTGATCAATAGATACACTCCTTTTAGCAAAGGTTCTCAATAAACCTGAGTGACACATAAAAGATTTAAAAAAGCATATTCAAGCTAAGTTGTCTGAGGGGATTGTCTGAAGATTTCCAGAATCTACCCAGCCACCAACAGGCTCTTATCTTTAATTTTGTTCAGTTGCAATAAGTGCTAAATCAGAGCCACTCCTAAATTAATGAGTTTCATAGAACTCTAGAAACATTTCCAAAAAGCGACATAATTATGAATGCAGTGGCTAAACTAATTGATTATGTGCCCTGAGCTTTATTCATCTCTGCCAGAGCACGGGCATTCAGCAGCAAAATTATAGATATGCAAAACTTAAAAAAATATTGAAAATGTGCACCACTGCATAATAAGAGGCCATCATCGGCTAGTAATACTGTCATATAATCATTGACAATATCTGCTATCGATCAGGTAAAGAAATATATTATACCCAGATATATAATATATCCATGCACGTATCTGACACAGGTTACCCATAGTGGGTTCTTGCTATTATACCCAGCTGCTGGTTGTTGAGTGATTGCTAGATGTGTGAGTATCATGGGAGAAGCATGTATATCTTGACTCACCTTATCTCCAATGACATTTACAAGTTCATTAAAAGATAATTTTACGGAACCAAAACCTTAAGGCACATTCTCTCCCACTCATTGGTGAATAATCAATACCACTGTGATTGATTGACTTTTCAACATTGCGAAGTTGTTTATGTGTGATTGTATTGTGTGTAGCTTATGGTTAGTACAGCTGTAGTTTGTGGTCAGGCTTATCAGCAGCCTGCACGATCACAAACCTGCTAGATCCTGCTGCTGCAAGACTAATCCTGCACCCTTTGATGTGTGCAGGATTCTGCAAGAACATTGCTGTGTGTTGCTTGTCTATAAAAAGGCTGCATCTACCAGCTACCTGTTCTATTGTTTGCATAATCTTAGTTAGCTCAGTGTAGCTGAGTCTGTTCAACTGAGTTGTGCTCTGTCTTCATTGCTACAGTATATAATAATATTGGAGATTCATTGTGCTACCTTTGAAACTTCGGCGACAATCCATCACATTTGGTGGTGGCATGGGGATAATTTCGCTTATCAATTGACTACAACACATCCTGTAATTAATGAGTTCAAGTGATAGCAGATCGACAACTAGATCAGGATCTCTCTTTAAGCAGGTTCAAATACTCGTGCAACATCGAGGACAATGGAAGAACAGAGCAGGGATCCTAGCAAGCATCCTAGCAGTGATCCAAGAAGGTCACATGTACCAGCAGTTGCAGAATCAGGGATTTTGCTAAGGATGCAAGAGATGCTGTGGGAGAGGCAGTAGACTAAGAGTGCTAGTAAAGTTGCAGCTCAATGGGAATATGATAGGGAGCAGATGCAGCAACAAATGGACATACTTCAGGGCTTGGAGGAGTCCTGAAACAAAGGGACATATCAGCCACGAGAGCTGAGAGGAACCGAGATGTGAAGGTCTCAAAACTATCCGAGGAGTGCCTCACAACACTTGAGTGGCTCATGGTAGCCCATGAGATTCTACAGGAGATGTGGGCATAAACGTTGGCTCCATGGTTGGTGAGAAAGGCCCAGCAGGCATACACTGCTATGGAAGGCTTGAGGTAGGAGACTATGTCCAGGCAATCATTGTCATTACGACGTTGAAGAGAGTTATCGCTGGCATTTTCGATCAACCGGGCGACAGAACAGAGAAACAAATCGAGAGCTGGTGGCAGGGTTAGATGACCTAGCTGCCAAGTGGACGGAGGACTACAAGGGGAGAGATGAGCTAAAAGATTTGATTGTCAAAGAACAGCTGATGAACTCTTTACCCGACAACATCCGCATCGATGTCAAAGGGAGGAAGCCAAAGACAAGTCAGTAAGCAGAAGAATTGGCTGATGACTTAGAGGGCAGCAAAATAGAGGTAAGAGGGGGGGAGAAGTGAGACTTCCCCATTCAGGTCCAATGAAGCGCTGTAATTTTTGCAAGAAGCTGGGACATGAGCTAAGGGACTGCAGAGCAAGGATGAAGACAGAGGAACCATGAAACTTCCCCCAGGACTCGAAGGACAAGAAGAAGAGGAACCTTCAATACATCACGTGCCTCAACTGTCATCAGAAGGGCCACTACTCTGTAAATTGTCTGCAGAGTGCACTTCTCTGTATGGAGAGGAGGGTTGAAACATCAGTGATAAAGGAGCAAAGACCCCAGACCAGAATCACCAAAACCTGGTTCTGTAGAAAGTCTTGTTGTTTTAATGATATTTTGTTGGATACGGGGTGCTCTACAAGTCTGGTAAGGAGTGAGTTAGTGCGAATTGAGAAGTTTCTCAAGGGAGAGGTGGTTGCCATTCGATGTGCACATGGAGACACTGTGTCCTACCAATTAGCACTGATTCAGGTTCAGGTCGAGGCACAAACCTTTGAGGTGGAGGCTGCTGTATCGAGCACTCTGCCAAAGTTCATGCTGCAAGGGATGGATGTGCCAAAGTTGATGACACTTCTTGGGAGTGAACATATGAAGCCTTAAGCCGATACAATAATCATCACTACCAAAGCACAGGCCAAGCAACAGCAAAAACAAGAAATGCAGTGTGTGAAATGAAAGAAGAGGTCAGCTACAGAGCCAACCCCAGTGGAAGAACCAGCTGACTAGGCCAGACACGAGGATCCAGATGAACCTCATGGTATGTTCATGTCCCACCTACCTGATGATTTGTTCCCAGTGGGTCGAGTGAAGAATCATCTGACAAGGAGTGAGAAGTGTGCAGAGCATAGGAGATATCAGGAAGAGAGGGGCAAGGCAGGGAGGAGGGAGTGGAGCTACCACCCTCTGGTGTGTGCAATATTTCACAGGCTGAGCTACGGGAGTTGAGAGAAATGTATATTACTTTGAAAGCCATTTGGAAGCCAGCAAAGGGTCGCCCTTCAACCAAGATGGTAGCTTTCTTCAGAAAAGATGGACCGCTGTAACCAGCACTGGAGCCCTCCTGGGCGCACGACCCAAGAGATAATCGGTTACGAATAGCTCGTCCTTCCAAAACAGTATCGAGCGTACTGTACTCAAACTCCTTATTTTATTTCCCTTGTAGGTCACCTTAGACAGCGAGCAGGATCCTTCAGAGGTTCTACTGACCTACGCTGTACAGTTATGTGGAGATTACTGCAGGAGTTGTAGCATTTGTCAGAAGGCGGCACCTCAGGGAAATCATTGAGCATCTCATTCCCATGCCGGTGATAGAGGAACCATTTCTGAGGATTGTAATGGACATTGTGTGACCGCTTCCCAGAAGCCACTTGGGAAAGAGATACATCCGGTGGTATGCAATTATGCCACCCGTTACCTTGAGGCCTTTCCCCTTAACTTGGAGTGTGTAGCAGAAGAACTGGCCACCTTTTCTCCAGAGTGGGTGTACCAAGGGAAATTATCAGAGATTAGGGCAGCAACTTTACATCACAGTTGCTCACAGAGATCTACCGGTTGCTACATGTTCATCCTATCCGAATGATACCATATCATCCCCAGACTGATGGGCTGGTTGAACACTTCAACCAGACCCTGAAGTCTATGCTATGTAATTATGCCATGATGGAGGGAAAGGACTGGATAAGTTGTTACCTTATGTACTGGTTGCATATCGCGAGGTTCCCTAAGCATCTACTGGTTTCTTCCCATTTGAGTTGCTCTATGGCAGATCAGTACATGGAGACCTGGGAGACAGACAAGAAGAGAAGTGGGAGTGTCATCTCACATGTGCTGATGATGAGGGAGAGACTTGAGCAGATGTCAGTGCTGGCCAAGGAGAATATGACTATGGCAAAAGAGAGCCAGAAGGCCTGATATGAGAAGAATGCTAGGGAGCGTGAGTTCCCAAGCAGATGACCAAGCACTTGTATTGTTACCCACCTTCACTCACAAGTTGCTTGCCAAGTGGCCAGGACCCTACCATGCGAGTATGGCAAGTTGATTACATGGTGGAGTCGTCGAAAGAAATGCAGGATATTTCATGTGAATATGTTAAGATTGTTCGTGTACCCTTCTACTGATTTGTATGCAGGGGAACCCCATGAAGGAGATGTGGAGGATGATGTACCAGTGTGGAAAGAGGATGTGGATGCAGCAACAGAAAATAGAGATGAGTCAGCTACTGGAAGAGTTTGGAGACGTGTTCCGGAATGAACCCAGGAAAACAAACTTGATTGAGCATGATCTTATCTTGGGTTCTACTCAACCGATTTGATTTCCTTCTTACAGCTTCAGGCAGTTGAAGAATATGCTGGCAAGTGGCATTATCGAAACCTCAGACAGTCCATCAAGTGCCCCAATAGTACTTATCAAGAAGAAGGATGGGTTGTCGAAGGATATTGCATGAATGAGATGATATCATTACATGAATCTCTTGCTGTTGCAGTTATTGTTGTACACTGCTTCCATCTTCATAGGACACACATCATCTAGTAAGGCATTCACAGACTCCATTGCATATATCAAATATAAAATGCAGAAGAAAGTTGTAAGAAACACAAGAATGAATGAATGAGAGTTATGTTTCGTAAAGCATGTACCTTTAGTGTCTGGTACAATGTAAGTAAGAGTTTCACAGGTGCTTTGGTAATGAGAAGTGTCTGCATGCCAAGCATTCTTCACATTGTTGAATATCTTGAGCTGAGAGCTGTTGCTATGTTGACTGAGACAACCTCAAACTAATTTTTTTGTGCAGGATCATCAAGTTACATGTTAGCAACAGTCATCACACTCTAAAAAAATTCTCTTCGCACAACTTGACCTGCACATTCTAAGTGCATTGCATCACTATCATGATCACAGAAATTCTTAAGAGCGGCACAAACATCATAATCAATTTTGTGAATCACACCTTCCCCCTACGAATGTGCACTCAAATATAGTAGCCAATATTAACATAACCCATATTAAGTGTGTATACAGCCTTCAAACAGCACAAAGCGATATAGAAAAAGGAGCTGAATTAACAGCACTTATCCTACCATATATGATGGTGAACGAAATTGTATCAATAACCACAATATTGTAGGTGAACGAAATTGTATCAATTACCACAATATTGTAGGGTTACCAAGGTTACCTGTTCAGCACAATTAACTTGTACTGATAAGACTGTTCAGTTCTTATGTGAGAAGACTCAATGTTATGTCCGGAACATAGAGGAGTCGTAACACATTGAAGATAATTAAAAAAAATTGTGACATCAATATTTAGGAATATATACATTAGGGAGAGGAGTTGTATACTCATTTGTAAGGTTTTCAAAGAACACCTGATTGTTATGCTGAATGTTGCTATGTAATGTCAACTTACTTTTCTTTTTCTTTTTCGTGTACTCAATATCTTATCCACAAATTATTTAGCTGGCATACAAGATTGATACAAGAATAATAGTCGATGCTCGCTTAATGACTACTGTTAACCCACTCACTGGTGTAAGCAATACAATTGAATTAATAAACATATTTGGTGAGCAAAGTGAGCCCTCAGGGGCAGATGGATGGAAAACTTGGAATTGCCATGCATGGCATATGCATCTATCTATTATGTATTTATGTATATATATACATACATTCACCTGAACAAAATAGGAATGAGTCAGCTGCAATAAATAATGCAGGCTTATAACGGAATAGTCTCACAGTTAAAAAGACCGAGAAAGCAACAACAGATTAGGAGCTAGAGGAAAGCTAAAAAGCCGCACTGTTATGCGTAAAAAGGAGTGCTGCTTATAACAAGCCTCACATGGTTCAATACCCAGCCAGTGGGCTTACTCTGGAAGCCAAGTAATGGTGAATATAACCACACAAGCAGGCCTCTGTGCACACTATGCTGATAGAGTAGTTTAGTGATTGCACAGTTTGGCTTTATACTGGAAACAATGATGATTGAATCAACTGGCAGAAGAAGAGACTTGTGTGTGTGTATATGTGTGTGTGAATGTGTGTGTGTGAGTCTGTGGAGTGAGAGAGAGATTTGGATTATAAACCAATATGTTACCTTCATTTCACATATCAGTACCTTTTATAATACAATGCAAAACACTTGAATAGAGAGAGAGTAGGCATACATATGAGGAATTGGACACCAGAGAGAACCCTTGCTCTTGTAGTTGGATGATAGTGCCATTTGGGATCTAGGATTTAGCAACTACAACTTTTGAGCACCAACCCACCATACTACTTTTCTAAATGAACAATTTAAATTTGGAATTAGAACCAACTATAACTCAATCAGCACACATAACTTGGCTATCTCAGTATCTGAGTCAGTTCTGTAGCAAAAAGAAAGCTTATTAATTATCATCCTATGGATCTATCTTGGAAAATAAGCTAGTTAGCAACATTACTTGTATTAAATATTTTTTGCCTTCATTGCAGAATCATCCACCAACAAAATAGTTCCTTAGGCTCAGGAAAAGCTCATCTGTCCGTATTTCTAAAGGAACATCACAAGAGTTTATCATTAGGCCAGCTAAACCTTGAAGATTGCCTACGAAATTGAGAACATTGAACTGCAAATGGACACTGAAGTATGGCAGACTATATAATTGTTTTCTTAACCTGGTAGCAAAGATGTCATTTGGCCTTAGGACAGAATATTGAGAGTCAAAACAATTTGTTATTCCACACAGACAGCTACTTGAAATTTACTCTACCTCACATGATATAATAGATTATGATGACCATAGTTTATTAAATAATATCTGACAGGAAAGGATGCTGCAGTTCCATTTTGACATACTCATCAGAATACTATAGCTATATACAATATTGCAGAAACTATTACCTATGAATCCTAAACAAACATACTGCTGCTCTATGGACAGAGAATTGGCTACATAGTTAGGCCTATATATATAGGAAGGATAACTGAATTCATAGTCAGCAGAGGAAATATGTGCTGATGATGGAGCATTTATTATTTTTAATTTTTATTTATTTGTTTGTTTGTTTGTTTGTCATTTATTTATTTGTTTATTTTTTAATTGTTTTATTTTATTTTGTTGTTTTTTAAATTTTTAAAATATTTTTTTTATTATTTTTTTTATTATAAAACATATAATATATTATATAAGTTGAAGTAATGATATTAGTTTGATATTATAGTTTGATATTAGTTGAAGAAGTCAGTAGCGGTTGACATATCAGCCGATCCCAACACTGAGGCTGCATTACCACATTGTACAGCAACAGAGAGCCTCTGGATGAGGAAGGTGGTAGAACTCTCCTGACCCGTAATCCAGGCTAGTCGGTGGCCAAGATCTTTCAGGAGTGTCAGAGTCATGGGACCGAAACCCCCAGAAGTCTCGATGGCAATAGGGCTGAAGACGTGGGAGGGGTCCAGTTGGGAATATTTGGCCTTCTTCCTCTCCTCTGCCAAAGCTGCAACTGCCCCTGCCTTACTGGTGGCATTGGAAGCATATGAATGAATATATCAGGGCATGTCGCGTCCCACACTAGCAACTTTCCTCTCATCCATGTGAACACTGTTATGCCATCTGGTTGCTTTACATCTGAGCGATAAGACCAGAAGGCTCCAGCCAAGATGCTGAGGCGAGTGCCCTGTGGACAATGTGATTCATTGCAGCGTGACAGTGGTGACAGTCTTCACTTCTGCGACAGCTTAGACCAGGCTGTCCATGGCAATCCCACAATTGATGACAGGTGTGGGGTCTGCACAGGGGAGCTCCCAGGCGGAGGCCGACTGCTATCCTGATGGTGTCATCAATCATACGTAGGCCAAGTGAAGAAATGGGCAACAGATTCAGCCATGCCCCTGACTCTTTAGCTCTAGAGGCAAGCAGACAGGCTCTGGCTTTTGTATCTGTAGCTGACTCTTGCAGTGAATCAGCTAAAGCAGAGGCATTGGCCAAGTCCAGGCCTTCTGTCTTTTTGGGCCTCGCCTTCAGGAGGGTCTCCATCAAAACCTTCCGACCAATGGTCTTTAGCATCATCCAAATACGGCAGTGGAGAGTCTTGAAGATGAGGAGGGACTATGCATTTGACAAGGGTGGAGGAGGCCAGTACTGAGCTCAAAAAAGCAGAAGGGGCGATGTCCACAGAACACCTGATACCCAAGCCTCCCAACTTAACAGGAAGGGTAGCTTGTCTCCAAACCGGAATTATTTGTTTGTTTGTTTGTTTGTTTGTTTGTTTGTTTGTTTGTTTGTTTGATTGTTTGTTTGTTTGTGTTTGTTTGTTTATTTATTTATTTATTTATTTATTTATTTATTTATTTATTTATTTATTTATTTATTTATTTATTTATTTATTTATTTATTTATTTATTTATTTATTTATTTATTTATTTATTTATTTATTTATTTATTTATTTATTTATTTATTTATTTATTTATTTATTTATTTATTTATTTATTTATTTATTTATTTATTTATTTATTTATTTATTTATTTATTTATTTATTTATTTATTTATTTATTTATTTATTTATTTATTTATTTATTTATTTATTTATTTATTTATTTATTTATTTATTTATTTATTTATTTATTTATTTATTTATTTATTTATTTATTTATTTATTTATTTATTTATTTATTTATTTATTTATTTATTTATTTATTTATTTATTTATTATTATTATATTATATAATAATATAATAATCCAATACAATTAATGAATAAATAGATTAATAAATGGCAGTCACTCCCTAAGGCCCCCCAAGATCGAAGCAGCATTCCCACGCTGTACTGCCATCGATAAGCGCTGCAGGAGGTAAGCGGTAGCATGGCTGTCACCTGTCTCTCTCCTCAGATGTTTCCTAAGATCTTTAAGGAATAGGAGAGACTTGGGCCCAATTGCTCCAGATGTTTCAATGGCTATAGGCATGAAGAGGTGGGTGGTGGGGAGAGCACTGTATTTTCTGCACTTCCTTTCTTCAGCCATTGCTGCTACCTCTCCAGCAGCCACATTAGCCCGACTCAAATAGGAAGGGGCAAAAGTGTCCGGACATGTGGTATGCCACACCAACACCTTTCCACATCTCCATGGTACTATTGTAACCCCATCAGGTCTTTTCCCATCCGATCTCAGCAGGCCTGGAGGTGCTGGTATCTTTGCAGAGAGAAGGGCCCTCTGGCAGGGATGACGATCTTCTCCAAGATAGACCTGGTGCGAGGCTACCACCAGATTCCCATCACGTTGGCGGATATCCACCCCAAGACAGCCATCATTACTCCCTTCGAACTCTGGGAGTTCCTCTGCATGCCCTTTGGTCTCAAGAATGCCGCTCAGGCATTGCAGAAGCTGATAGATGGCATCTTCCGCGGCATTGCAGAAGCTGATAGATGGCATCTTCCGCGGCATTCCCTTCGTCTTCATCTACCTGGACGACATCCTCATCACCAGCACCACTAAACGGGAGCACGAAGTGCACCTCCAGCAGGCCTTCCACCTCCTCTCCGACAATGGGATGGTCATCAATCGGAAGAAGAGTATTTTTGGCGTAAGCAAACTCACCTACCTCAGGTACTATGTTACCGCCTCCGGCATCATACCCCTTGAGTCCAGGGTTGATGCAGTGAATGACTTCTCCATTCCCACCGGCAAGGTCAGCATTCAACGGCAAGATCAATTACTACCACCGCTTCATGCCGAGGTTGGCAGACAAGCTTCACCCCCTCCACGATGCCACGAAAGTAAAGGGACAGACAATCGAGTGGACACCGGAGTGTCAGGCCGCTTTCCTCACCGCCAAATCTGCTCTGGTGACTGCCACCCTTCTCCATCACTCACACGCGAGTGCTAAGACTAGCATCACTGTGGATGCTTCAGACAGGGCAGTCGGTGGTCAGCTCGAACAACTGCTCAATGGCATCTGGTGTCCGGTAGCTTTCTTCTCCAGGAAGCTCTCCAATGCCGAGACATGCCATCTCCTCACGCTTCGTGTGGCACGGAATGAAATGTGACATCCGCAAGTGGTGCCGAGATTGCCATCCTGCCAAGCGTCAAAGATACACTGTCATGTCCATGCACCTCTCACCGAGAGTCCACCTCCTGATCAATGCTTCGGCAGTCTCCACATCGACCTGGTCGGCCCCCTCGATGAGTCCGAGGCCATGAAGTATTTTTTTACGATCGTTGACCGTTTCACCCGGTGGCCCGAAGCCATCCCACTGCCGGATTCCACCAGCGAGATCTGCGCAAAGGCACTTATCCATCACTGGATCTCTCGCTTCAGAGTGCTTGATGACATCAACTCTGATTGTGGCCCTCAGTTCACCAGCCACTTGTGGTCACAGCTCAACTGCCTGCTCGGGCTCTCGGCCTCCAACACAACGGCGTATCGCCCACAAGCCAACGGGCTTGTTGAACTTTTTCACTGCCAGTTGAAGGGATCCCTTAAGGCCCGGCTCCAAGGCCCCCACTGGATGGATGAACTGCCGCTTGTGCTCCTTAGTATCAGGACAGCCTGGCGGGAAGACCCAGGCTGCTCCGCCGCTGATCTCGTCTACGGTACTTCCCTCTGCATCCCCGGGGAATTCCTTCCTCATGAGCCACAGGGCTCGCACGCATCCTCCGAGTTCCTCCGTCAGCTCCAGGACACCGTGCGCAATGTCCTTCCACCCGTCCACGAGTTTCACGGCAGCCGTTCCACCTACCAGCCTGCCAGCCTGGCATCCACAGGCTACGTGTATGTTCGCCATGATGCTCATCGAGGCCCATTGCAACGCCCATATGACGGCCCATTCAAGATCATCGAGACTCATGATAAGTACTACGTCCTCAATGGGAATGGCCGCCATGACTCTGTCTCTATCGACCGGCTGAAGACTGTATATGGCCAGCAAGCTGACGACCAGCCTTACCCAGTTCTTCCTCAGGCTCTCACTCCGTGCCCATTCCAGTTATTTCCACCTCAGCTAACACCTGTTGCGCCAAAGCCTACAATATACGCTCGCTCCGGCAGAGAGATTAGGATGCCTGTCCGCTTCCTGTAGGCCTTGGTCGTTACGGTGTCCGTCACTGGGGGGGCCCTTGTGGCGCACGCATAGTGACTTGGCACTGGTCGTCCTGACCACATGAATGAACTCTATGATCTGACACACACACACACCCAATAATAGATGAATTGCTTGATTAAGAATCTTGAGATGAATATGAAATCAATTGTCTTGATTTATTAGTAGCTAAGCTCGCAGCATTATCATCCATCCTGGGACTAGATAAGGAGGGCATTTAGCCATGCACCGGATTCTTTCTTTGAAACGGCCAAAAGCCGGGCTCGAGCTAAATCGTCAGTAATTTATTCATTTATTTATTTACATCCGGTGCACATGCTAGGTGCATGTTGGCACATGGTGGATAGCTAGCTACCGGTATATATATAACAGGCTCATGCAAGGCTTAGCATCTCATTATTCCTGCTGAAGACTAGAGTATCTAGTCGAAACGTCGAGTGAATAAAATTTGAAGTTGAACAATGATGGTGATGGTTGGGATGAGCATGCAGTAATGTGGCTCTCAGTTACTGCACTATGTGACACAATTTTGAAACCAGGATCTTCTAGCTTCTCAAGACACAGTATTTTTTTTACATCTGTGCCAACCAATCATCAAATACATGCATGTGTTTTCACAACTAGCACCAGCCCCACCCTCCAGCGATCCTTACGACCTGTTCCAGATAAACTCTGCATCAATCCAGCCACCTATCCTCATAGTTCTTCACCAGAGAGTCCAGATCTGCATGTCCGGCACAACTTATTGTGATGGGTGGAGTTGACTGTGAAGAGGTTGTGCGTGTTTAATGTGATGTCAGTACAAGGAGATATCATGTGACCACATCAAATGATTCTTGCCACAAGTTTAATTTGTGGTCGACACTTATTCCTCCTCCCTATTGTATTTTTCAGCTTAAAAGGGGGGAGTAGACCATTTTGTGAGGTTTTTTCCTTCTTTTTTCTTCCTTCCATCATTCTATACCTTCACTATTAAATTAGCTGCATTTCAAGTTTCAACAATTTATTGTCAACCATTCTTGAGTTATGATACTTTTTATCCTCCCATTTCATTGCAACTCTGCGCGATGAACAAGAAGAAGCCTGAATAAAGCAGTAAGTTGGATTGTTCATAATATAATAAGCGTTCATGGCCAAGACTTGAAACTTGGCTAAAATATCGCTCAGTCATTTCCGCGCTATCTGCGCAAAGTGGGGTACAAACGTCTGCTCCTGCGCATGCCACGTTCTTTCTCAGTTCCCAACTTTGATCTAACCTCTGTGTGATCTAGTGCGATTCTAAAGCTACTATCATGCACTTTTCAAACTGATTTATTATGAAATGTAATTTCATGTAGTGACATCACATGAGACCATATAACTCATTCAATTTTTGTCTGTAGTAAATAATTTTTATATATTATGAAAGCTTTTGCATTACTTCTTCTTTTCAATTGACAAATTATCAATCCAGTCATTTTCTGATGAGATATTCAGTCTGACAGCATATGACTGGGGGGGGGGAATGAAATTGGGGATGTTGGGGTGAATAAAATTTTTTTTAAAAAACTATCAATTTAAAAGAGGTATCTGTGATCACTCTAATATCACCATAAATAGCAAGTGTTGAAGACCTGTGGTTTGGTTACAGGAGTGCATCTAAACATTTTAAAGGACCTTTGTGGTTTCCCCATGTTTCAGTCCTAGTTTATTGCAACACCATTATTCTAATGTCATTGGAAAGCACCTAGAATGAGCTACATTTTGAGACCATAATCTTTGGAAATGGATTAAGCATTCAATAGTTATGACACGTTTTTTAAAAACCCCACAAAATGGTCTACTCCCCCTTAAGTTATTTTGGACTCTGCTATGGTGTGGTGCAGGATTGGACCGCACATTTGCTGTTCCTAGTGCCATCACCGTAAGGGCTAGAATTTTCATGTGCTCCTTAGTTCACCTTCCATTTATGTTGTTACTTATTATTATTGTTGTTGTTGTTGTTGTTGTCATTGTTATTGTTACTATTATTATTACTAATTATTATTAATTAAATATTATTAGTATTATTAATTATTACTATAGTACTAGTATTATTATTGTTGTTGTTGTTGTTTGTTGTTGTTATGTTGTTATTGTTATTGTTATCATTGTAAGTTATTCTTGTTATTGTTATTGTTATTGTTGTTATAATCATCATTATTATTATTATTATTATTATTATTATTATTATTATTATTATTATTATTATTATTATTATTATTATTATTATTATTATTATTGTTATTATTATTGTTATTATTATTGTTATTATTATTGTTATTATTATTATTATTGTTATTATTATTATTATTATTATTATTATTATTATTATTATTATTATTATTATTATTATTATTATTATTATTATTATTATTATTATTATTATTATTATTATTATTATTATTATTATTATTATTATTATTATTATTATTATTATTATTATTATTATTATTATTATTATTATTATTATTATTATTATTATTATTATTATTATTATTATTATTATTATTATTATTATTATTATTATTATTATTATTATTATTATTATTATTATTATTATTATTATTATTATTATTATTATTATTATTATTATTATTATTATTATTATTATTATTATTATTATTATTATTATTATTA
>JAQNBH010000016.1:1494858-1572358 GCA_028752905.1 Cladorhizidae sp. MBARI D1340-BT2 | reverse complement strand
CTTTGCTGAGGCCTGGTCCTGGTTGTCCATATCTTATGAGAGCCTAGCTTTGCTGACCCCATCATTGGCCTGGTCCTTGTATATAAACTTCTTGTGTGTGTGTTTGTGTGCGTGTGTGTGCGTGTGACATGAATCATGGGCTGCACACTTCATCCTTGTGTGGTTTGTGTGTTTGTGTGTTTGTGTGTGATTATTGAAGAGAGAGAGAGCTCCAACACTATGTCACACCACCTGTTGGAGACTAGCCCTTGTGGCTACTACCCCCCCCCCCCCCCCACACACACACACACACCATGTGTTTCTTAGCCACACCAATATCCTGTTCTAGTAGTGGTGAGTATGGGGCATGTGTGTGGTGTGTGATATCATGTATGGCTGCTTGACAACCACTTTCCTCTCTCTACAGCATCTGATTGCTTTTCGAGTTTAAATAGGTAAAGGGTCAGCCTTCAAACTTCTTGTGAGGGTGTGGGTTTCCTAGCTATGCAGTGTAATATATTGTCATGGTTGTATGTGCCTCTGGACTGACCTCAAGGACCGCTGTTGTGGCCTCCTGTGGTGGCATGGTTTAAGGTGGTGCACTCACCTGCACAGAGCTCACACCATTGCTGGCTGGCCTTCTCTCAGCTGAGGAGCATGAATGCTTTTATGAACCAACCTTTAGTCGGTCACCACTCTTGTTGTTGTTGTTGTTGTTTGTGTGTGTGGTTATTAGGAAGGCATGATGCATTCAACCTCTCATTTTTACACCTCAGAAGTTCCTATGGTGTGATGAACTTGGGTGGCTCATCCCCCAAAGCCACACCCATCTGGTCATACTAATCTCTTCCAGTGTTTTCATTCTCATCATCTTTTGGAGACACAAAAGACTAGCCCAGTATATGTGTGTGTGTGCATGTGTGTATGACAGAGATGTAGAGAATGTGTGGGCACCACTGGTATTATATATTGTTACATATATACCACATTCCAAGGCTACCCGCCGATATGCTTGAGGAGACTTCAACACCAGCTCCCTGTTGCCATAAATCATGATGACCTCATCTCTACACTAGCAAGACTTAAGCAACATTGAGCAGTGGAGCAGCTGACATGAATCAAGGGCTGCATACTTCAGCTAGGATGACATTACATCTAGTGCATATATAGTAAGGCCATGGCTTGTGTTAGTGTCAGGGTATTGGCTAGGATGAAGTCTGGTATGATGATGCCAAGTCTTGTGTAAGTGTCAGGGTAATGGCTAGGATGAGGTCTGGTGCATGGTGAGGCCATGGCTTGTGTTAGTGACAGGGTAATGTCTAGGATGAGGTCTGGTGCATGGTGAGGCCATGGTGACAGGGTAATGGCTAGGATGAGGTCTGGTGCATGGTGAGGCCATGGCTTGTGTTAGTGACAGGGTAATGTCTAGGATGAGGTCTGGTGCATGGTGAGGCCATGGTGACAGGGTAATGGCTAGGATGAGGTCTGGTGCATGGTGAGGCCATGGCTTGTGTTAGTGACAGGGTAATGGCTAGGATGAGGTCTGGTGCATGGTGAGGCCATTGCTTGTGTTAGTGACAGAGTAATGGCTAGGATGAGGTCTGGTGCATGGTGAGGCCATGGCTTGTGTTAGTGACAGGGTAATGGCTAGGATGAGGTCTGGTGCATGGTGAGGCCATTGCTTGTGTTAGTGTCAGGGTATTGGCTAGGATGAGGTCTGGTGCATGGTGAGGCCATTGCTTGTGTTAGTGTCAGGGTATTGGCTAGGATGAGGTCTGGTGCATGATAAGGCCATAGCAGTGTCAGGGTATTGGCTAGGATGAGGTCTGGTGCATGGTGAGGCCATGGCTTGTGTTAGTGACAGGGTAATGGCTAGGATGAGGTCTGGTGCATGGTGAAGCCATGATTTGTGTTAGTGACAGGGTATTGGCTAGGATGAGGTGGTCTGGTGCATGGTGAGGCCATGACTAGTGTTAATGATAGGGTAACAACTTCCCAACAGATTACTGGCCTTCTGTTTTCAAACAGTAAAACTATCACAGCAAAGTTTATGAACACTCCACAGGAAAGCAAAGGCAGTGCCTGAGCTGTTTTTCTATTGACTGTGCAGTAGCTCTTCATTATGCCGAGGACCCAACCTAATTATGTTGAGATATCTCTAAAATGAGACGTCACCATTTTAATTGCTTTTCCTTGTACAAGTGCTGCAAAACAATGACGGGAAGTAAAACAACTTCAAGGCATTCAACTCCAGGCCCGTACCCAGACTTCCGAAAAGGGTGGTTCCATCACTGGTGTAATCTTTACCTAATTATATACCTGTTAAATTTACAGTATAGCCTATAGTGCCTCGTATCAGGATTTTGTATGCTACATTATGTTTTCTGACCCCAACTCTATTGCATACTAAAGAACATACGTTTCAGTTATGGAACACCCAGTTTCCCAAGGGTCCATAACTCTGAGGTCCTACTTTATATAAGATATCATGTTATTTATTATATATTAATTTATTAATAAGATAAACTAATTAAACTATAAATTATATACTCAATAAACAATATTACTATGGATGTATATATACAACAAAGTAGTTCATTAAGTGTTGATGGAGTCTGCCACAAACATTTAAGTTAATTAAAATTGAAATATATACTATAATAATTAAATCAAAAATTTAAATCAAAAATTAAGTAATAATAATAATAACAAAACAAATGATGGCCAGTCTCACAACTATATAATTATATATATTTTTCTTTTCTTCTTTTCTTCTCCTTCATATTAATATACAAATAAATCAATATAAGTGCATGTAAACAATTATAATGTAGTCTGTTCATATGATGTGCATTAAAAACTGTCAATTGCAAAACATTGGAAAGACAACCATCATGAAGTTCAGGATGAAAGGCAGAAGCTCAGGTACAGGAACTTCAGGTAAAATGGCTCAATATAGATTATATAATTATTATGGAATTCCAGAAATACACTGCTCAAGTGCAACCTGATCTAGATCAATATGATGCTGGTAATGTATATGCATCAATGCCAGAGATATCAATCGATCTTCGGTCATACTACATCTCATAAAATTACGTAATCTGTGTACAGCACTAGCATTTTGTCCACATTCACAGGAAGTGACGGGTATGGTGCAAGCAATCTTCAATAAGGTGTATACATTGGGGAACAAAAGTTGATCACACTCTTTCAGGGCAGTAGCACAAGTACGGGCCTTTCTGAAGCAGGCATGCAGACAAAACTTTGTTTCCAACGGCCAAGTTCTTGGTCAAAAAGCTCAGGTGATGGCAAATCACTAAAATAAACATCCACACTATCAGAAAAATTTACATCATTCTTCGTACACAAAATAGAAAGGATAAGACATACAACGAGGATGAAGTTTTGGATAATGGTGAGAATCGAGTCTCTAAGTCACATATTATATGGTCAACAAAGGAGAGCCACATATATTTTAAGCCACTCCTCAATTGTACTTGTCACTACATTAGGCCTGTTTCTCTGCCTCTCACAGCTCCTGGGCTTACATGGCTGCACATTCACTGATGACGCCATTCTTTCAGCATGTATACATATATATTTTATGAAATTCATTATTGCATATTACCTTGTAATGTGATAAAACACCATCAATCTGCTGAAATCCCTGAACTACATCGAGTGTTGTACTCTGTAACTTCACTGTAATGCAGCCACATGTGAAAGAAACTGATAAATAATCAGGAAAACAATAATGAACTCAAATTCTATGAGAGCATGCAGAAGAGAAGTGGCTTTGCTTCTTGACTCATAATCCCACACAGCATTACTCAATGTGCAATCCAAGTCCTATTCCTTCGAAAGCAGTGACCATAAATTTATAACATCCATAGAAATGTGAATATGCAGAGTGTCTTGCTGCTAACGGGGTTCTGTCCTGGTTCACTCCGCTCTTCTTCGACTTCTACCCACCCATTTGAAATATTTCAGAAGCCCGCTAGGGTTGCAACGGTAACTTTCTCTTGCTCGCCATTATCAGCTGCCAACTCTTCTGCTCAGAAAAACAAGCACATGTGACGTAATATACCTTACCAGCTTTTCTGCAAGTTGTAAGGGGGGGTTCGAACCCCTCGAACCCCCCCTGGGTACGGGCCATAACTCCACTCACTGTATCTGCCCCAGGCCTTGGACTGAGAGGGTAGAATGTCAAAATGTGGAGAATGATGACAAGTCATGTGATACCACATGCAGTAAATGAATCACACACGTGATACCACATGAAGTAAATGAATCAAACATGTGACACACATGCAGTAAATGAACCAGACATGTGATACCACATGCAGTAGTAAATGAATCAGACATGTGACACACATGCAGTAAATGAATCAGACATGTGATACCACATGCAGTAAATGAATCAGACATGTGACACACATGCAGTAAATGAATCAGACATGTGATACCACATGCAGTAAATGAATCAGACATGTGACACCACATGAAGTAAATGAATCAGACATGTGACACAACATGCAGTAAATGAATCGGACGTGTGTTACGCATGAAGTAAATGAATCAGACAAAAAGAATGGGCAAGTATTAATTGCTTAATTTTCATCACTGACTAGCTAGTATTTCACAATCGCTGATGTAAAAAATGTCACTTCCATGGAAAGATATCAACTATTTTGCAGGCTCCAGTAAGGCGTGCAGTTGGGAATAATAGTACAAACTCACACAAATATTTACTTCAGCATTTATGTTGTATATATATATATTGTTTGTCAAAGTAACTTGCTATCTAGAGGAAAAATCAATATTTATCTACAGTATATAGGAAACAAATTAAAGGACTGAGCACAATGAATTTGAGGATTAATATTGAGCAAACATCTTGCAGATTCAATAAGGATCCAGAAATTGAGCAGCAATCCAGGATTGGCAACACAATCCTAGCATCCTAGGATTGAGCTGCTCATCCCAGGATTGCCCCAATTCCAGGTTTGAGTGTGCTCAATGCTAGGATTCATATGCTTAATCCTAGGATTGTGCATGCAAACCAAGTATAGGAATGCGCAGCGCAATCTTTGGATTAAGCAAATTCCGGGTTTGCGCGTAGCATATATATAGTTCTTAGATTTGTATTTTTTGTTCCTCAAGCAGCATCATTGAAGAAGTTGCTAGGATAACACCAGAACCAACTAATGATAGCAGAATTAAAAGAACACACATTCATATGCACCTTTGGTTTCTCTACCACAAGATTGTTTCCATAGCCAACAAGAGTTCTATCATACCAAGATCTAGCAGAACACAGCTGTGTAGCAATTGTGGTGCTGAGAGATAATGGATAACCTTAGCTTCTTTGTTTTCTGGTTTTGACAAACAAGTTCTCTCTATCCACCAGCATCCTAAGCATGGTAATGTGAGGGCCAGTGGTGACAGCTTCATTAGAACAAGAGCGGCGTTGGATAGTGGTGTTGCTTAGTTTCGGCCTGGGGAAAGCTCAGGTGTCAGAGTCTCTTTCCAGCAAGTTATTGCCAGCTGAGGATTCCCTTTCCTCTGGGACACTCACACCAAGCCTCCCTAATTTCCCCTCATCAAAACCTCATGTTTGCTCCCCAGCCATTGACACATGAAGTGGAACCTCCCCTTGTAATCCTATCAAATATCTCATGAATGACTAAGCTCAGGTCAACTGAGCAAGTCTTTGGAATGCATGCAGTCTTGTTAAGAAGTTGTCTTTCAATCTTTAGTTCACAGTAAATGTCTAGTGTGTTTGTGGGACAGAAACATGCTCTCTAATAATATCTACAAGTGAAATTCCTCCCACAAACATAAAAATTTTCGCTGTGACAGGGAAGGTAGAGGGGGCGGTGACCTGCTTTGTTTCTGAAACAATAAAGTCTAGACAATTCCCCAGTTCATCCTCTGTGGAGAGTGTCAACTAGAGGCATCACCTAAGTTGATAGTCTGCAGTAACCCTGCTTCTCCAGATCAATGACTTCTACAATGTTTTGGACTCAATGGGTCATCATCAGAAGAGTGTGACCTACTTGTTATTGGAGATTTTAATATGCCTGCAATACTCTCTGCTCTACAAGCACTCCATCCTCTTTATGTGACTTGCAATTAAAAAAAAAATTGTTTCAAGTAGTTATGAAAGAAACTCACAAGTAAGGACATATCGTGGATCTAGTTAGATTAACAGACGTGTCAACAAGTGTATTAATTAATCCAAAGACAGGTCAATGCCACTCCTTTAGTGCTTCCTTTAGTACTTCAATTAACACCCACACTGAATACTCTCAACAAGAGCATACATTTATGAACACTACACTAAGACTGATCTGGAAGGATTAGATTTGAGATTGTTGTATGTTAATTTCAGCCAGATAACCTTGCCATCATGGCAATCACTCATGGGCATTGGTGAAAGAGGAAATTGTGCAGGACTCAGTCACTGTGAACAGTTTGTCCCCAAAAATCAAACTCTCCAGTCGAGAGTCCAAAGTGCTGAATGTCTTACCAAATACTGCCCTATAGTTTCAAGAACTTGCAGACTACCTACAAACAAGAGTGATGACAGACTAAAGGTTGGTTCATAAAAGCATTCATGCTCCTCAGCTGAGAGAAGGCCAGCCAGCAATGGTGTGTGCTCTGTGCAGGCGAGTGCACCACCTTAAACCATGCCACCACAGGAGGCCACAACAGCGGTCCTTGAGGTCAGTCCAGAGGCACATACAACCATCACAATATATTACATGTACACTGCATAGCTAGGAAACCCACACCCCCACAAGAAGTTTGAAGGCTGACCCTTTACCTATTTAAACTCGAAAAGCACTCAGATGCTGTGAGAGAGGAAACTGAAAGTGGTTGTCATGCAGCCATACATGATATCACACACCACACACATGCCCCATACTCACCACTACTATATATAACAGGATATTGGTGTGGGCTAGGAAGCACACTCTGTGTGGGGTAGTAGCCACAAGGGCTAATCCTTTTGTCTCCAAAAGGTGGTGTGACATAGTGGTGGAGCTCTCTCTCTCTCTTCACACAAACACACAAACACACACACAAGTCCAGGATGAAGTGTGCAGCCCTTGATTCATGTCAGACACACACACACACACACACACACACACACACACACACACACACACACACACACACACACACACACTACAAGCTCATAGATGAAGTATGCAGCCTTGATTCATGTCACATGCACACCACACACACACACACACACAAAGAAAGAAGTTTATATATAGGTTTTATACAGGATTTTTGGTTGGGGTGGGGGTGGGGGAGAAATGTACCCAGCTTAGATTTTTTTCAATGCTCACACATACTAGTATGTAGCTGGAAAGTGTTAGCCACTGATTTTGGCTGTGGGTATAGCCTACATTTGCATTTGCCATACTCAGTCACTTGCTAAACGTATTGCTTTATAAAATTCTGTCTTCCAAATTGCTATAATGTTCAATTTTCAATAATATTAATGACTTTTTGAAAATCATGGGGGTGGGGGGGGGGGGGGAACTCAAGGCTCTCATAAGATATGGAAAACAAGGCCCAGGCCAATGATGGGGTCAGCAAAGCTGGCAACTCAAGGCTCTCATAAGATATGGACAACCAGGACCAGCAGAAACACTGGACCATCATCCCTTATTGCATCAACTTCAACCAGCCACCCACTTCAGCTTCTCATTAATTTGTATGCTCGCCCTACAAACCGAATGAAGTGTTACAAACAGAAAATGGAGGGAGGGGGCGGACTCAACCGAGGCTTCTTGGGAACACTCCATGGCTTCAAAATAAAAGCTGGGGGAGCCACCTCAGATTAAAAAATTTATTTTTTATTTTTCCTGCTTTATTTTTCCTGCAACTCGTCAACAATAATGATGATATTAATATAATAATAACAACAACTTACAATTTTTGGAAATTGATTTTCAATTAACGCCCATTACACATTTTAGCACCTAATGAAAACACTCACTGTAGAGAGGAGAGCCACTTGTGCTAATTTCAACTGTCTTGCACTTTCCAATTAGAGCAACTGCTGGGCATGGGGGACCCAACTTTGACAACCTGTACCTTGGGTATGGTTGTATCTATAAGACAGTTTTTAGTATCAAAAGAGAGGACACAGAGAGAGCTATCTTTTGAGAATTCATGAAGTGTGCAGAATTTATGGAGCTCCAAACTCGTAACCACACTTTTTTAACACTTCGTAAAGTATGGTATTGACCCCCCTAATAAACCCACATTATTTAAGACAGGTGTCCCATCCCATTTGTTATGGGTGAATGTAGTGAATACATACATAGATACATACATAGATAGTATATGCCATGCACGGCAATATTAAGTTTTCAATCCAACTCCCTGCGAGGGCTTGCTTTACTCGCCTATCAAGTTGTTTTGATATTTTAACGTCTTCAAAGGTTGAGAAATTTAGAAACACGTATTTGGAGCTAAATTCTTTCACAGGTAGAGTACTGGTTGACCAGAAAAAGGTATGCTACTGAAGCAGAAGGTATTTTCACACCTGCTACACTCCAACTTATAACAGAGTATTTACTACAAACTCTGTCTGCAGCCAGGCTATGTTCTTTTGCATAAGGTGTGTAAGGTTTGGTATCTTGTGTGTTAATAGACTGGAGGCCAAGGAAGAAGATGTGGTGATGAATATTGGTGCAAAGTAAGATTTAGATTATTTGCTTCAATTGTCATTTATTTCATAGCTATCAAGAAGCTAGTAGCTATTGCCAATCAGGTAAAGCCTAAACCTGGGAACGGCCAAAAGGGGGAAAAGCTTAAAACATATCATGATGAAATGTTGGAAATGGTGCTGGCTAGATTATGAACACATGAAGATTGCAAGTGGTCTATTGAAAAAATAATTTCCAAAGCTAGTTGGATTGTATAACCCAGTTTTCGGTTAAAATCTGACATTTCCAAGTGACCTTGATCCCTTTCTTTAAGTTATACATGTGCATACCAACCACTGGATTACAGTGGCTAGTGTGTATCACCTTACGTTTATGACAGCAAGTACAATCGTTGAAGATTGCTTCTTTAAATGCATACAGCTGAGAATAATATTGATTTAGAGATTCAAAAAAAATTCGGTATCAAGTAAGAAGTTCTCACTGTGGATTGTTTGCAATTGCCTATGCTACTGACGTTGCCTATGGCAATAATTAAGCCAGCTATAAAGTATAAGCAACACCTGCTGCGATCACACTTTTTGAACTGTCTAAAGTGTAAAAAGCTAACAAAACCATTTACTTCAGAGATAATTTGTTCAGGAAAGAGCTCATCAATATCTATTGCTCTTGCCGACTTCCTGATAATGGAGGAGAAACAATGGCCCAACAGATAGATCGCAAAAAGTGGTCCTATGTCATAATGAGAAAATTCCAAAGAAGAATCATTGTGCCATCTGGAGATATGAACAATGTGGATAAGACTAATCAAACTCAGTTTATGCAAGACACTAACTACAATGTATTTGTAGTTGGTGGAGGTGATATCATCGTGTGTTAATATAATTATAACCTGTACTTATTATTCTCAGATGGCCATGAAGAAACCATCCATAGCTATAAAGAAAGCAGGCAGGCTGATCATTCCTAATCATAAAAAGGGTATTGTATAATTAATGGAGCAACTCTGATTGCCCTCCATTATACTTAATTTATAGCAACAGGTCTAGCTATAGAGAGCTCCGTGAGTTGCTTCCAATTATACGTGACAATGGCCGGCCCTTCTTAGGTTTAGGAATGATCAGCCTGTTTTCTTCATCTTAACTATATGTGGAGGTATTATTATGAACTTTTGACAACCGCATAATGAATGTGGGTAGTAGCTGTGTTACAATGTATATGAACAGTGTGGGTTGTGGACAGACACCACCAGTAATACCTCGCTAGGATCAAATCCGCTGCCACGGTACAAATATGCTAGCTTACATACTGTCCTAGGGAACGAATTCACAAGTAGAACCAAATTCGCTGCTACACCAGCAGAAACTTGGCAGCCCTTGAATCACTAAGTGAGAAATATGACAAACACAACAATAACCACACTAGCTGAGTCACTGGTCGTTCAGAAAACCTAGGTGGAAATGTGACGTAGATACGATCCCACCGCTGCCTCCATAATTATATGAACATTAAAAAAAGAGGACACATTGTGTGTGCATTAAATGGAGTATAAAACAGTGAGTGTTTCCTTAACAAAATGTTGAGCAATCATATCGGTAGTCTCATTGGGTGCTGTTCTGACCCTCGATTAATTTTGACTGCATACCACCACTTTTCCATCGCTGTACTGAACCATGATTGCTTCCATCTGTAGAAGCGCTGCAGTGAATTATGTAACTTTCCTCAAGCGTTTTAGAGCAGCAGCAACAGAATACGGTGCAAGTACAAAGCTTCTTTCTTGGTCGGGCACTGGAAAAAATTTGGGCTACCTTAAGATCATAGAATGTCTTTGCCAAGACAGATGTGCAACTCATTGACTTGTAACTATGGACTGCTTTAGCAGTGTGAAATGCAAAAGCACCTTCTGCTGCAGTAACTGCATCCTTTGAATCCCTGCCCGGTTTTATCAAATAACCAGTCAATTTTTGAGAGCTCTTTCCTCAACTGTTTTCTCGAGCTTTCTGTGTCCACATGAAATTTTAAATCTTTATTTGCCACGGAAACGTAATTACTAGCTCTCCCATCATGCACTCACTCCTCTCGGACCACTTCGAAAATAAGGGAATTGTGTCTTCAGTTCTGAATTGAATTTAGTCGTTCATTTTGGCATTGTGTAGTGTTAGAAAATATTGGAGCTCTGGAGTAACATACCTGTGCGCGCCGCCTCAACTGTCAACCACAACGATTCTTATCACGTTGCACTCGGGGATGAAACGCGTTGAGCAAGTTGGTAAGTCGGACAGTAAGCGCCAGCTGGGACAGGTACGCTCAGGGTACAGTACACTGTGGTTAAACACCGAACAGATGAGGGAAAAGGGGAAAAAATTGAAAAAATTTAAAAAATTGAGGAATCGGGGAAAAACCGGACGTATGGTAACAGGTTCACTCTCGAGAACAGACACGTAATTACTTTTGTCTGTGAACAATTACGTCACTGGTAGAAGTCGACAATTCGCCACACGAAGGAGAATCTTCTTCTCACCCTCAGTGAAAATGTCGGCTAAACGTAAAAAAGCGGCGAGCAAGATATTATCTGAGCTTAGTGATGTATACGAAAAAGACTCTTCAGAGTTGGACCACAGCAATGAAGACAAAATTGCTGCACCACAAAGTCTTGATCAACCTCTGGAATCAGATTCAGCCAATGAAAACTTAGTGCAACAAATGAAAGAAGCTGCAAAATACTACCTCAAAGATGAAGAAGCTGGCGCTGCTTTTATGAAAAGAGCTTTCGAGTTGTATTACAGCAATAAAGACGAAATTGCACCACGACATTTTGCAAGTCTCGATCGATCTCTGGAATCTGATTCTAACGAGACAGCTAACTTCAGGCAACAACTGAAAGATGTTGCGGATATTTACTTCGACGATGAAAAAGATGGCGTTGCTTTTTTGCTGGCCAATTTTCTCGATGTTCAAGAATCCGAGGAGTGGATAAAGTCCGATTCTGATGCTTCTCCAGCAAGTATGAAGACGTTGGAGGATGCTGAGGCTCTAGTTTTGTCAGGTATGATAGTGTGTATTTGGTTTAATAGTGACTTGTGAGCCCACCTTACAAAAACTCTGCTGATAAATTGTGATGGTATAGCTCTGCTAATGAGATTTCAAAGATAAAAAGATAAGCTTGAATTAGGGCTAATTCACAGAATTTGAAAGCCCTAGCCATATTCATTTTTGATAAGTTTTGATAAGTTGCTCATTTATCTGATAAAGGTGATTTTAGTGAGGGACACTCACAAGTCAGTCGTGCTGTGTTGTGTGTATTATCATGTGTCTGTGAATATGATGGTATTTATATTTTCACAAAGAAATCGAGCCCAAAGTAGCACTATGGTATTGATGTTTGCGTGCATGTGCAATATTTACACAAGTTTTTTTTGCCTGTTGCAATTTTTTCGCAAATCGTGTTAGGTATTGTTTCATCTCATGAATATGCCATGAATATTCCAATGAGCCGGCTATGCCTCAAAGCTTGGAATTTCAGTTTTTGACCTGTACTACTAACATTTAATTACAAGGATTAATGGTGTATTTTTCTAAAAAGAACCAGTTTAAAATTACTGGGATAGGCTGAGCTGAACAGGGAGATGTGTGCACAGTGGCAATGACCTCTGCACTACAATGCCCACTTTTGGATAGTTTGCCAGATATGTTTACCTTATCATACTCTCTGTGCTTCATTACCTCTTCTTTGGAGTGGGAAAGGCTTATCCAGGAAAGGGGTGGAGGGATATCCAGGTAATACGAAATAGCCACTGATACTAACCCGTATATTTCTGTGCAAGAGTTGATATACTATCTATAATTACAGCCAATAGAATCTGCTCCTGGAGGTGCTTCCGATGGCATGACACACATTTTAAAAACCCTCTTGACATTGTGCATGTCTTGGGCCTGGTATGGCTATCCGGGCATGGTCCATATTAAGGCCTGTCCACACTGCACAATAACTGGATGCGCATTGAGACACACTAGCTACCAAGAGAGTCTCAATGCGCGTCCAGTCACGACGTCGCGTCCACACTGACATGACAATAAACTAAACGTGCATAAAAACCACTCCCCCTCCAAGAAAACTGCACCCACGCACAATGGAGACGGTGTGTTGTTCTGTTATCATAAATATGGACGAGATACCTACAGACGCGAAGGAAGCATATGCTGCAGAGGAGAAGAAGAATTTATAAATAGAAAAAGGCAATACAGTAGACGGATGGCGCTCCATGAACTCCATAAAAGAAGGCTGCGGCGGTAAAATTTTCGAAGTCTATTTTAGCTATAATAGTATTTAGCTTGATCTTGCCTGCTATAGGTCCTTTGATTGTGGCAATGATGGCTGACTACCAGCATCCATCTGTGCGCCAGGTTTGGTGCAAGCCACGCAGTAAGCACTGGTGGGAATCAGCTACAACTTCATAAATGATTCTGTTTATCTTTTAACGCGCACCCGCGTAATTAATTTTACGCTTGGATTTGTTGCTCTGGCTCGACTCAAACCACCTATCGAGGTGGACTGGACCTAATGCCCAAGAAATCTAATTTTACGCTCATGCCTCATCAAATAATCAAAGAATCTCCAGCTGCTACCGTAAACATGAGAACATCAAGAAACGAGCCTATGACCAACGCATCCGAGAGATAGAGCATGGTACTTTCACTCCCTTAGTCTTATCCCTCACTGGGGGAATGGGTGCTGCTGCCACAGTTTGTTACAAGAGGCTTGCCTCTATGATCGCCCAGAAGAGGGATCAATCATACAGCAGAACCATGTCCTGGCTGAGATGCTCACTCTCATTTGCCCTCCTTCGCTCTTCCATCCAGTGCATACGAGGCGCACGCTCAGCAGGTGGATGGGCTACCAGGCAACTGTCGCCGCCAGTGAATTTCTGAGGCACAATTCACTGACTAGTCTAATTTTTTGGTTTTAATTACTTTGGTTATCTCATCAGTTATATATAAGTTTTATAGTGATGTAAAAAATAAAAAATAAATTAATTTACAAAAAAAAAAAAAAAAAGAAGGAAAAAAAGAAAGAAATCTAATTCGCATTCAGTGTGGACGCAACGAACGCGCATTCGTTGAGATCTAACGCGCATTCAGTGTGCAGTGTGGACAGACCTTAAGACACCCAGCTAATGGCTACTCCTGGTAATCAGGTCCACCCAGCTAATTTTTCAGGTGTTAATTTCCAAGTATTTATGTGTTGATTGCAGGAAATTAACACCTTAAACATTAACTTGGTTTCAGGTGGGCCACTATAACATCAGATGCTGCCCAAATTAGCCACACCCACAAAAACAAGCCAAAAACATGCCCAAGGTCAAAAGATTTCAAAAATGTTGGCTATGCCATTTTACCACCTCCAGGAGAGGAGTCTAAAACGAACGAACACACACACACACACACACAGACAGACATTCAGATTGATATACCATAAACTCTGGTTGTTTAGCATCCTAGCTTCTAACTGAAACGACAAGAAAACAAGCACTAAACATCGAACAGGTGCTTATTAAATGGCACTTTTTATATAACGCACACCGTTATTCTTCAATCAAAATTAACTAGTGCTTAATAAAATGACAGCGAGAGCAGCACTTAACAACCAGATGGGCGCTAAACATCCACAGGCACTAAACAACCCGAGTTTACGGTAATATAGCTATAGAGACATAAAAAGCAAATTATTCAGATTCATCATTTTGACCAAAAAGTTAATCATTTAATGGACTACTTCATCTAGGACTCCTGTTAGCAAATAAATCAATAACTTTATTGATGTCAATAGCAACAGTATCAAAGCGTTCAGTCTTTCTTCACCCATTGTTGAGCGTAGAGGAGATTTGATGAATTTTAATGATGAATTACTTTGCTCAACTGAAGCACTGGTCACAGGAATCAAATGTAAAACACGCAAAATAGCTGCAATGTTAGGATATAGTCGCTGATTCATTTCTTCTAAAGTCTTGAAACGTATCAGGTTTTTCCTCATTGTCCTGCCAAAGCCTCCTCTATAGCTGTGCTAGACAATGTAAATCTTCTTCAAAATAGGCTGCAATTTTTTCAACACTATCATCTGTTAGAAATAAGTCCTAAACCCTGTGCTGCAACTTTGTTGCAGTGACAAAATCGAGAATGATAATTCAGATATCATGTTATCAAGATAAGGAACAAAAATAGCTCGCCTCCAGTACACATATGAAGTTACACCACTAACATTACTTCGCATTGTTTGTTTGGCACATCTACGAGGCTCAGAAATTTGACTGTTTGCTACTTCAGCCATTGTAAGCTTACTCTCATACTTTTTTTTTAATGACTTCTCAGGCTCTTTTCTCATATCTTTGAATAAATCCAAAACACCTTGATGAAATAATATCCAATACTGGTTCCCTGAAGCATAGTTGCTAGTGATGATGTAAAACTAAAAAAATATCTGGCACATTGAAAGGAAGCAATGAATGATGATGTAGTTAGGAGAACATTTGCTTCAGTTACTGTTTTGCTATCCCACCTGATGTCAGAATCCTGTCTTGAACGAATGTCCTCTAGACATTCAAGCAAAGGCTCACAGATTATCTGAAAATCAAACAAAGATGTGTGTCTTTTGACCCAGCAAGTTGTACAAAGCAACTTAACTTTCTTGATTGGAATCAAATTCTCAGTTCTGATTGAGTTGTAATTCTCTATATTATGCTTCTCTAAATATCTTTGCCTTTTTGGTGAGTATTTAAAAAAGATTCCTAGCTGAGTGATTGTAGATGGCATGCAGTGTATTTCTGGCACTAATGATGCTTTTGAGAGAGCTAAATTAAGATCATGGCTACAACAATGGAAGTAAGGAGCTTTAGGGGCAAACTTCATGAAATTTGCTGCAACCATTTAGGTACCCTGCCATATTCCCAGCACCATCATAAGTTTGTGCTCGGCAGTTTTCAGGCTTCAAGTTCAGACGTCTGAGAACTTTAATTATTTCAGAGCATAATGCTTCTCCAGTAATTCGTTCACAAGCTACGTACTCTATTACTCTTTCAACAGTGGTGGTACCTACAGTGTAACGTAGGACAATCCCAAATTGCTCCCAATTTAATTTCTCGGTTACCTCATTGTCTTCAATTCCATGTAAGGATCCATTTCCCTGATTTTTTATTTCTTTTATGATCTCATTTTGCTTAAAATCCTTAATGTACGTATTTAACCCAAAGAAGCTCTATTTTGCTCCAATTGGGACGTTTTAGAAAAAAGAAGCTGATTTTGTGCTTGTCTTTGAAACATACTTGACATTGCATGCACATGTTTCTAAGTGTTCCTTTAAATCAGTACTCCAGCATCTACACGAAAGTCAATTAGAGATAGTAGATTCCCTGGATTCAAAGAAGCCTCCTCTTCCATGTGACCACGTAATGCAATTTCTTGTCTCCCACAAAATGAAACACACTTAATTATTGACACCAAAATTTTCCGAATTTTCTCAATTCTTTTTGCAGTTTGCTCAGATATTGAGTAATCGATCTGGGTCGATGGGTATTCAGATGTTTGAATAAATGTATTAAGGCGAGCTTCTCACATTTTGTGGTGCTCAAGGCAAGAGTGTGCTCGCAAATCGCTTTGGGCATCTTTACAATTTTGGTAAGCTTTGGTCATCAACAATGATCCTCTCTGTCCATGTACAGGTTTGACAGGAAAAAGCACACATGATAGGCAGTAAATTCCATCCTCCTTAGTGGAGTAAGAAATAAATGGTTGATTTTAACTATTCAAGCAGACTTAGCTGGAAATACCACTTCTTAATACCCATAGAACTGTTTTTGTCCTTATAAACTTTATCTGGAAATTTGAACGTTTTGTCAGGACATCTCTCTTTGAGTAGCAAGAGTTTAGTTTTTTCTGATAAGCTATATATATAGCACATTCCAGTTGGTCACTGATATCAATAGGGCCCTCACACTAAGAACTGCATTACATGTACCTCCAACTGAGCCTGGGTTGTGATTTGCTGAAGGGTCATCATCAGGTCTCCATCTTTTCTCAGAAACCTCTCCAGTGGCAGGAACAAAGAAATCAGTAATAAGTCTTCTCTTGATCTTGCACTCAGAAAGTCAAGAGTCAGAAACTGAATGGCAGGCCAGCTGTCATGTCTGCAGCTGTCAACTCATCAATGCATAGTGTGGTTGATGATTACAAGCACTATCAGTATCATCAACCACTAATACTTGTAGTAAGCTATAGTGACAGACACTATCAATACAGTATTAGCTTTGATCATAATAATAATTTATAACATCTGGCCCCCCCCCCCCACCCCCACCCCCTCCTCCTCCACACCTGTATCTGCCCATGACTTGTCATGTCCACTTCAATGATAATGGTGCAATAAATTTCAAAAATCTTATATATAGGTACCATGCAGGTGTGGAAGAACACTGCCTCAGGCCAAATTGACTCCCAAGATCCTCAACTTGCCATATCAACAAATAGCTAACTACTGAATAAAAATAAGAAAATGGTAATGAGTATAGCTATTATCTTAACACCTTACAAATATGCCACTTCTGTGCTACCTTCCTGTGACAAACTCATTAAGAAATGATTCTAAACTTCAAACAATAAGCTTCATCCCTGTAGCATTGAAGTGGAGCCACTCCTACTTCTTGCACCACACCCTCAGAAAGGAGAGGTGGACAATCTTCGTCTTTCTAATAGGCCTCTCAGGAAATACAATGCCTACGGTTGTGAGTAACTTTAGGAATCAAAGGTAAATCGACTGAAGAATTTAACTACTATCCACGAACAACAAGGTTAATTAAGCAGCACCATGTAACTGATCTTTGCACTGCCCATGCGCAATATTTACACAGTGTTTTTGTTTTTATTTGTTGTTATTGTTTTTAATCTTTTTACAGGTTGTGTCA
Source organism: Cladorhizidae sp. MBARI D1340-BT2 (assembly GCA_028752905.1). Classification (NCBI taxonomy): domain Eukaryota; kingdom Metazoa; phylum Porifera; class Demospongiae; order Poecilosclerida; family Cladorhizidae; species Cladorhizidae sp. MBARI D1340-BT2. Next base: position 1,554,735 of record JAQNBH010000016.1, on the reverse strand, counting down.
AGTGGTGATTCTTCTCATATCTATTGGGAAGCTATGCATGAAAGCCTGGGATCTCTGTTTTTGAGCTTTACTATTATACGTTAGTATCTACTTGAAAAGCATATTTTTCTATTCAGATTAAAATGACTGATACAGGGTTGTGAACCACTGCACTACAATGCCCATTTTGGAATACCTTAAACCTCTTACTGTCAATGGCGCCATACGGCGCCACGGCTTTGAAAAATAAAATAGAATATAAGCATTTGTCAATAGGCAATAATTTTTATATCAAAAGATAGCTGAATTCATACTCTATTTACACAAAATAAATTACGGCGGTTAGACGGAGGAAAGTTAATGAAATTATATTTAAAACACGAACGATTTTCAGTCGGACGATATCAATGAGACTGTCAATAGCTGAAATTATTTCCCAAGTGACTAGAGCAGCTTGGGACATTTCTGGTGATGAATCAAGTGACGAAGAATGTGAAGGCATCCATTCCTACCTCGGAGATAGTCGTGTGCAATGCAAATACTGCAATGTTTACCTTTGGATTATGGAGGATCGGAATTGTTTCCATGCTTTCCACAACTTGGTTGACTTTTGCCACAGACACTGATTTCACCTCAAACTTCACCCAAAATGTCTTTCGATTACATTAGGTCAAACAATTATATCAAATGTTTACTGAATGTTGTATTGACAAAGTTCTTGTTGATAAATAAGGAAAGTTTTGTGGTCGATTTATGAAGACCTTATTATGGGTTGGTATAACTTTTGTATAGTAATGTATATTCCTACGTTCTTAGAAGCAAAAGAAAGGATAAGGATAGAGCTATCTTATGAGCTATATATCGAGTCCATAACATGAACTATGGAGAAGTTATGACACTCCTAATCATGACTATTGTTTGTATAATATTCATAGTATGTGGCCAGTTTGTGGTCACAACTTTTGACCACAACTTCTAAAACAATCGTGCTATCACATGACCAAAATGGTAAATGGTTCAGCTAAATATCTGATTTGATATTAATTTTTTAATGTGGCTGTGTTAAATTTAAAATAATTCTCCACAATGCTGACAGTGAGAGGGTTAACTCATTTCTTCCTCTCTGAAATGACAAAGACTGATCCAAGAAAGTGAGGGAGGGTTTCCAAGGGAGTCAGAATCCTCCCCCTTCCCACATTTTCAATCTGGATATAAGTATTGATTAAAAATATATATTTAATTATGTTTAGTGGCTAATAATGCTATAATGACCTCCTCAATAATCAACTTGAAATTGTAATCTCTTGACATTTCAACTAGATGCTCTAGTCTTCTTCAGGAATAATGAGATGCTGAGACTTGCATGAGCTCGTTACATACTGGTAGCTAGCTTACCACATGTATGCACCTCACAACCTCGTGCTATATATATACACCTCGGCACCTCGTGCTATATATATACACCTCGGCACCTCGTGCTATATATAAACCTCGCCACCTCGTGCTATATATACACCTAGGCACATGCTGCACGTGAACTGGATGTGTAAAAATAAAATAAAGATGCTAATAAAAAATAAACATAAAAAATTAATAAATAATAAAAAGCAGTTCTTCTGGCCTGGTCCAAGATGGTGGCTTCCTTCCACAAAATAGGATGTCCATTAACCCATGCATGTACATCAATTGCAGATTTATCTTAGCACACTTTTTTCAAGGATCTTGATGTTCTTTCACTCTGGTCTCAAGTCTTCTGTTGCTCTTCCTTATTTAGTAATTCCCACAGCTGCAAAGGAAGCAGTACACAAAGTATGATTGCATACTAGCTGGTAGTATTTTTCTTGATACCTGAAGTAGGTGGATTTTGAGCATAACCTAGGGTGCCAAAGAGAATTCTGCAATTGCTGAACATGCATGACCTCCTATTTTATGGGAGGAAGCTACCATCTTAAGGAAGTGCTAGTTAATGAGGCATTGCACATTAGCCTAGCACCAAAGTGAGCATTTCAATCGAGGGAATGGACTTGCCTGGCTGCTGGGAGCCATTCTCCAGAGCCTGAACTTGAAGCCACAGCCACCATACTTTTTCTGTGTTCTGTTATTTATCATTCTTTCTTGAAATTTTAATTATCATATTTATTTATTATTGTTATTATTATTGTTATTATTATTATTTTGCTTAATTTAATTTTTAATTTTAGTGGATGCTGAATAGCCTGAGGCAGGCATCATGTGCGAATTGGTATTTTTATTTATTTTTTATTATTTATTATTATAATTATTTTATTAATTATTTTATTTGTTTATTCTTCTTCTGGTGTTTTTAACTACATTATTAGATAATAAGCACAACAAATTAACAATATTAAAAGCTCATATAATTTCTCCTTATATATTTACTACTAATAATAATTTACTACTACTACTACTAATAATAATAATAATAATAATGATAACATTAACAATAATAAATATATACAAAAATATCACTTTTTATTTGTTTGTTAGTTAGTTTGTTTTTGTTTTATTTATTTGTTTACTTACTTATGTACTTATTTATTTATTATTTATATATTATTTATTATTTATTTATTATTTGTTTGTTTGTTTGTTTGTTGTTGTTATTTATTTTGTACAGGTAGTGTAAAGAAATGTTTCTTTGTATTCTATTTGGCAACTAAGCTTGGAATTTCAATTTTTCAGTTCTATTACATGGTTGGATGCCTACAAATAATCTCCATAAAAGGATACCAAAGGGAGATAAAAGTTGTTCAAGTCATGAAAAGGCCTACCCCTTGATATTACTTGCATGATGACATGATTAAGCCTATGCACCCCAAGGATGCGAAAGCTAGGTCAACCCTTAAGTGCTTTGCCAAGCTCTGCTAGGATTCACATTCCAATGCACAATAAGCCTGAGAGAAGGATCATTCCTCCACAGAAGCCTTTCATTGTTTGGTATCATTGCCAAGTCTCGGGTGTTCATCAGGAGTGATACCATTATGCAATGATCCCTCACTCAACAGCAGTAGGTATCCTTAAGCCTTTGGTCTGCATAGTTACATTAGCAACCTCAACCGGCACCTCTCAGGTAAGAGGAATGTATGTCAGTTAGACATCTTCCAGTGGCGAAATGCGCCAGCAGTGTACCTGATTTTTTCTTAGGTGTATTATTGAATGCTGTCTTCTGCAGAATTTCTATATATATATGTGTGTGTGTGCTATCATCTTTGTCAATGCAAACTACTGACCCACCTAACATATGCTTGGCTATGAGGCATGCTTCTTGATAGTATATTTATATAAGTGGTCAGATGGACTTGCTTTGACTATAGTGGTGCACTTGAAACCGCAGAATGTGTGTGTTTGTAATGATTATGTATGCATTTATATGTGTTGATATGTCAATTCGGTGTTGGTCTACCTTTTGGTGACATTGCTAAACCCATTGGCTTATGGGTAAAACATCATTTAAGAGCATCTGTGACTGACGTCTACCTCATGATGTTGGGAATGGAAACATGATGGTAAACCAACTGGGTGATGGGTAAGGGATTATTGGACAGAGTTGGGAAGGCAATGTCCCAAGCATGTGTTGTCACTGATGATGATTTGTTGTTATCATTTTTTGCTCATTTTTTGCAAGTTGTAATAAGTAGATGTTGTTTCTAATATTGAGCCAGTTATATCTCAAAGCTTGGAACTTCAGTGCTTCAACTCTACTGGGAATTAAATAATATTTTTACACTTGACTGAATTAAGATGACTGGCTCAGGGTTGTGGATAGTGGGGAGTCGTGTGCACAGTGACAATGACCACTGCACTATCACGCCCACGTTTGAATAGTTTGTCAGACATGTTTACCTTATCTTACTATCTTAGGGGGAGATGGGATATCCAGGTGTTCCGAACCTTATCCTGCACAGTCTTTGCTTCTAAAGGGCCTCTTAGGAACAACAACACCTGCAGTTGGGAGGGATGTTCAGGAACAGAAGGTAAATCGACTGAAGAAGGACATTAGCCTCAACTACTAGCCATGACCAACTTGGTTAATTAGGCAGGACTATGGTATTGATGTTTGCGTGCATGTGCAATATTTACACAAGGTTTTTTTGCCTGTTGCAATTTTTTCGCAAATCGTGTTAGGTATTGTTTCATCTCATGAATGTTTCATCTCATGAATATGCCATGAATAATCCAATGAGCCGGCTATGCCTCAAAGCTTGGAATTTCAGTTTATGACCTCTACCACTAACATTTAATTACAAGGATTAATGGTGTATTTTTCTAAAAAGAACCAGTTTAAAATTACTGGGATAGGCTGAGCTGAACAGGGAGATGTGTGCACAGTGGCAATGACCTCTGCACTACAATGCCCACTTTTGGATAGTTTGCCAGATATGTTTACCTTATCATACTCTCTGTGCTTCATTACCTTTTCTTTGGTGTGGGAAAGGCTTATCCAGGAAAGGGGTGGAGGGATATCCAGGTAATACGAAATAGCCACTGATACTAACCCGTATATTTCTGTGCAAGAGTTGATATACTATCTATAATTACAGCCAATAGAATCTGCTCCTGGAGGTGCTTCCGATGGCATGACACACATTTTTAAAACCCTCTTGACATTGTGCATGTCTTGGGCCTGGTATGGCATGGTCCATATTAGACACCCAGCTAATGGCTACTGGTAATCAGGTCCACCCAGCTAATTTTTCAGTTGTTAATTTCCAAGTATTTATGTGTTGATTGCAGGAAATTAACACCTTAAACATTAACTTGGTTTCAGGTGGGCCACTATAACATCAGATGCTGCCCAAGTTAGCCACACCCACAAAAACAAGCCAAAAACATGCCCAAGGTCAAAAGATTTTCAAAAATGTTGGCTATGCCATTTTACCACCTCCAGGAGAGGAGTCTAAAACGAACGAACACACACACACACACACACAGACAGACATTCAGATTGATATACCATAAACTCTGGTTGTTTAGCATCCTAGCTTCTAACTGAAACGACAAGAAAACAAGCACTAAACATCGAACAGGTGCTTATTAAATGGCACTTTTTATATAACGCACACCGTTATTCTTCAATCAAAATTAACTAGTGCTTAATAAAATGACAGCGAGAGCAGCACTTAACAACCAGATGGGCGCTAAACATCCACAGGCACTAAACAACCCGAGTTTACGGTAATATAGCTATAGAGACATAAAAAGCAAATTATTCAGATTCATCATTTTGACCAAAAAGTTAATCATTTAATGGACTACTTCATCTAGGACTCCTGTTAGCAAATAAATCAATAACTTTATTGATGTCAATAGCAACAGTATCAAAGCGTTCAGTCTTTCTTCACCCATTGTTGAGCGTAGAGGAGATTTGATGAATTTTAATGATGAATTACTTTGCTCAACTGAAGCACTGGTCACAGGAATCAAATGTAAAACACGCAAAATAGCTGCAATGTTAGGATATAGTCGCTGATTCATTTCTTCTAAAGTCTTGAAACGTATCAGGTTTTTCCTCATTGTCCTGCCAAAGCCTCCTCTATAGCTGTGCTAGACAATGTAAATCTTCTTCAAAATAGGCTGCAATTTTTTCAACACTATCATCTGTTAGAAATAAGTCCTAAACCCTGTGCTGCAACTTTGTTGCAGTGACAAAATCGAGAATGATAATTCAGATATCATGTTATCAAGATAAGGAACAAAAATAGCTCGCCTCCAGTACACATTGAAGTTACACCACTAACATTACTTCGCATTGTTTGTTTGGCACATCTACGAGGCTCAGAAATTTGACTGTTTGCTACTTCAGCCATTGTAAGCTTACTCTCATACATTTTTTTTAATGACTTCTCAGGCTCTTTTCTCATATCTTTGAATAAATCCAAAACACCTTGATGAAATAATATCCAATACTGGTTCCCTGAAGCATAGTTGCTAGTGATGATGTAAAACTAAAAAAATATCTGGCACATTGAAAGGAAGCAATGAATGATGATGTAGTTAGGAGAACATTTGCTTCAGTTACTGTTTTGCTATCCCACCTGATGTCAGAATCCTGTCTTGAACGAATGTCCTCTAGACATTCAAGCAAAGGCTCACAGATTATCTGAAAATCAAACAAAGATGTGTGTCTTTTGACCCAGCAAGTTGTACAAAGCAACTTAACTTTCTTGATTGGAATCAAATTCTCAGTTCTGATTGAGTTGTAATTCTCTATATTATGCTTCTCTAAATATCTTGCCTTTTTGGTGAGTATTTAAAAAAGATTCCTAGCTGAGTGATTGTAGATGGCATGCAGTGTATTTCTGGCACTAATGATGCTTTTGAGAGAGCTAAATTAAGATCATGGCTACAACAATGGAAGTAAGGAGCTTTAGGGGCAAACTTCATGAAATTTGCTGCAACCATTTAGGTACCCTGCCATATTCCCAGCACCATCATAAGTTTGTGCTCGGCAGTTTTCAGGCTTCAAGTTCAGACGTCTGAGAACTTTAATTATTTCAGAGCATAATGCTTCTCCAGTAATTCGTTCACAAGCTACGTACTCTATTACTCTTTCAACAGTGGTGGTACCTACAGTGTAACGTAGGACAATCCCAAATTGCTCCAAATTTAATTTCTCGGTTACCTCATTGTCTTCAATTCCATGTAAGGATCCATTTCCCTGATTTTTTATTTCTTTTATGATCTCATTTTGCTTAAAATCCTTAATGTACGTATTTAACCCAAAGAAGCTCTATTTTGCTCCAATTGGGACGTTTTAGAAAAAAGAAGCTGATTTTGTGCTTGTCTTTGAAACATACTTGACATTGCATGCACATGTTTCTAAGTGTTCCTTTAAATCAGTACTCCAGCATCTACACGAAAGTCAATTAGAGATAGTAGATTCCCTGGATTCAAAGAAGCCTCCTCTTCCATGTGACCACGTAATGCAATTTCTTGTCTCCCACAAAATGAAACACACTTAATTATTGACACCAAAATTTTCCGAATTTTCTCAATTCTTTTTGCAGTTTGCTCAGATATTGAGTAATCGATCTGGGTCGATGGGTATTCAGATGTTTGAATAAATGTATTAAGGCGAGCTTCTCACATTTTGTGGTGCTCAAGGCAAGAGTGTGCTCGCAAATCGCTTTGGGCATCTTTACAATTTTGGTAAGCTTTGGTCATCAACAATGATCCTCTCTGTCCATGTACAGGTTTGACAGGAAAAAGCACACATGATAGGCAGTAAATTCCATCCTCCTTAGTGGAGTAAGAAATAAATGGTTGATTTTAACTATTCAAGCAGACTTAGCTGGAAATACCACTTCTTAATACCCATAGAACTGTTTTTGTCCTTATAAACTTTATCTGGAAATTTGAACGTTTTGTCAGGACATCTCTCTTTGAGTAGCAAGAGTTTAGTTTTTTCTGATAAGCTAGCACATTCCAGTTGGTCACTGATATCAATAGGGCCCTCACACTAAGAACTGCATTACATATACCTCCAACTGAGCCTGGGTTGTGATTTGCTGAAGGGTCATCATCAGGTCTCCATCTTTTCTCAGAAACCTCTCCAGTGGCAGGAACAAAGAAATCAGTAATAAGTCTTCTCTTGATCTTGCACTCAGAAAGTCAAGAGTCAGAAACTGAATGGCAGACAAGCTGTCATGTCTGCAGCTGTCAACTCATCAATGCATAGTGTGGTTGATGATTACAAGCACTATCAGTATCATCAACCACTAATACTTGTAGTAAGCTATAGTGACAGACACTATCAATACAGTATTAGCTTTGATCATAATAATAATTTATAACATCTGCCCCCCCCCCCCCCCCTCCTCCTCCACACCTGTATCTGCCCATGACTTGTCATGTCCACTTCAATGATAATGTTGCAATAAATTTCAAAAATCTTATATATAGGTACCATGCAGGTGTGGAAGAACACTGCCTCAGGCCAAATTGACTCCCAAGATCCTCAGCTTGCCATATCAACAAATAGCTAACTACTGAATAAAAATAAGAAAATGGTAATGAGTATAGCTATTATCTTAACACCTTACAAATATGCCACTTCTGTGCTACCTTCCTGTGACAAACTCATTAAGAAATGATTCTAAACTTCAAACAATAAGCTTCATCCCTGTAGCATTGAAGTGGAGCCACTCCTACTTCTTGCACCACACCCTCAGAAAAGAGAGGTGGACAATCTTCGTCTTTCTAATAGGCCTCTCAGGAAAAACAATGCCTACGGTTGTGAGTAACTTCAGGAATCAAAGGTAAATCGACTGAAGAATTTAACTACTATCCACGAACAACAAGGTTAATTAAGCAACACCATGTAACTGATCTTTGCACTGCCCATGCGCAATATTTACACAGTGTCTTTGTTTTTATTTGTTGTTATTGTTTTTAATCTTTTTACAGGTTGTGTCAAGTGGTGATTCTTCTCATATCTATTGGGAAGCTATGCATGAAAGCCTGGGATCTCTGTTTTTGAGCTTTACTATTATACGTTAGTATCTACTTGAAAAGCATATTTTTCTATTCAGATTAAAATGACTGATACAGGGTTGTGAACCACTGCACTACAATGCCCATTTTGGAATACCTTAAACCTCTTACTGTCAATGGCGCCATACGGCGCCACGGCTTTGAAAAATAAAATAAAATATAAGCATTTGTCAATAGGCAATAATTTTTATATCAAAAGATAGCTGAATTCATACTCGATTTATACAAAATAAATTACGGCGGTTGGACGGAGGAAAGTTAATGAAATTATATTTAAAACACGAACGATTTTCAGTCGGACGATATCAATGAGACTGTCAATAGCTGAAATTATTTCCCAAGTGACTAGAGCAGCTTGGGACATTTCTGGTGATGAATCAAGTGACGAAGAATGTGAAGGCATCCATTCCTACCTCGGAGATAGTCGTGTGCAATGCAAATACTGCAATGTTTACCTTTGGATTATGGAGGATCGGAATTGTTTCCATGCTTTCCACAACTTGGTTGACTTTTGCCACAGACACTGATTTCACCTCAAACTTCACCCAAAATGTCTTTCGATTACATTAGGTCAAACAATTATATCAAATGTTTACTGAATGTTGTATTGACAAAGTTCTTGTTGATAAATAAGGAAAGTTTTGTGGTCGATTTATGAAGACCTTATTATGGGTTGGTATAACTTTTGTATAGTAATGTATATTCCTACGTTCTTAGAAGCAAAAGAAAGGATAAGGATAGAGCTATCTTATGAGCTATATATCGAGTCCATAACATGAACTATGGAGAAGTTATGACACTCCTAATCATGACTATTGTTTGTATAATATTCATAGTATGTGGCCAGTTTGTGGTCACAACTTTTGACCACAACTTCTAAAACAATCGTGCTATCACATGACCAAAATGGTAAATGGTTCAGCTAAATATCTGATTTGATATTAATTTTTTAATGTGGCTGTGTTAAATTTAAAATAATTCTCCACAATGCTGACAGTGAGAGGGTTAACTCATTTCTTCCTCTCTGAAATGACAAAGACTGATCCAAGAAAGTGAGGGAGGGTTTCCAAGGGAGTCAGAATCCTCCCCCTTCCCACATTTTCAATCTGGATATAAGTATTGATTAAAAATATATATTTAATTATGTTTAGTGGCTAATAATGCTATAATGACCTCCTCAATAATCAACTTGAAATTGTAATCTCTTGACATTTCAACTAGATGCTCTAGTCTTCTTCAGGAATAATGAGATGCTGAGACTTGCATGAGCTCGTTACATACTGGTAGCTAGCTTACCACATGTATGCACCTCACAACCTCGTGCTATATATATACACCTCGGCACCTCGTGCTATATATATACACCTCGGCACCTCGTGCTATATATAAACCTCGCCACCTCGTGCTATATATACACCTAGGCACATGCTGCACGTGAACTGGATGTGTAAAAATAAAATAAAGATGCTAATAAAAAATAAACATAAAAAATTAATAAATAATAAAAAGCAGTTCTTCTGGCCTGGTCCAAGATGGTGGCTTCCTTCCACAAAATAGGATGTCCATTAACCCATGCATGTACATCAATTGCAGATTTATCTTAGCACACTTTTTTCAAGGATCTTGATGTTCTTTCACTCTGGTCTCAAGTCTTCTGTTGCTCTTCCTTATTTAGTAATTCCCACAGCTGCAAAGGAAGCAGTACACAAAGTATGATTGCATACTAGCTGGTAGTATTTTTCTTGATACCTGAAGTAGGTGGATTTTGAGCATAACCTAGGGTGCCAAAGAGAATTCTGCAATTGCTGAACATGCATGACCTCCTATTTTATGGGAGGAAGCTACCATCTTAAGGAAGTGCTAGTTAATGAGGCATTGCACATTAGCCTAGCACCAAAGTGAGCATTTCAATCGAGGGAATGGACTTGCCTGGCTGCTGGGAGCCATTCTCCAGAGCCTGAACTTGAAGCCACAGCCACCATACTTTTTCTGTGTTCTGTTATTTATCATTCTTTCTTGAAATTTTAATTATCATATTTATTTATTATTGTTATTATTATTGTTATTATTATTATTTTGCTTAATTTAATTTTTAATTTTAGTGGATGCTGAATAGCCTGAGGCAGGCATCATGTGCGAATTGGTATTTTTATTTATTTTTTATTATTTATTATTATAATTATTTTATTAATTATTTTATTTGTTTATTCTTCTTCTGGTGTTTTTAACTACATTATTAGATAATAAGCACAACAAATTAACAATATTAAAAGCTCATATAATTTCTCCTTATATATTTACTACTAATAATAATTTACTACTACTACTACTACTAATAATAATAATAATAATGATAACATTAACAATAATAAATATATACAAAAATATCACTTTTTATTTGTTTGTTAGTTAGTTTGTTTTTGTTTTATTTATTTGTTTACTTACTTATGTACTTATTTATTTATTATTTATATATTATTTATTATTTATTTATTATTTGTTTGTTTGTTTGTTTGTTGTTGTTATTTATTTTGTACAGGTAGTGTAAAGAAATGTTTCTTTGTATTCTATTTGGCAACTAAGCTTGGAATTTCAATTTTTCAGTTCTATTACATGGTTGGATGCCTACAAATAATCTCCATAAAAGGATACCAAAGGGAGATAAAAGTTGTTCAAGTCATGAAAAGGCCTACCCCTTGATATTACTTGCATGATGACATGATTAAGCCTATGCACCCCAAGGATGCGAAAGCTAGGTCAACCCTTAAGTGCTTTGCCAAGCTCTGCTAGGATTCACATTCCAATGCACAATAAGCCTGAGAGAAGGATCATTCCTCCACAGAAGCCTTTCATTGTTTGGTATCATTGCCAAGTCTCGGGTGTTCATCAGGAGTGATACCATTATGCAATGATCCCTCACTCAACAGCAGTAGGTATCCTTAAGCCTTTGGTCTGCATAGTTACATTAGCAACCTCAACCGGCACCTCTCAGGTAAGAGGAATGTATGTCAGTTAGACATCTTCCAGTGGCGAAATGCGCCAGCAGTGTACCTGATTTTTTCTTAGGTGTATTATTGAATGCTGTCTTCTGCAGAATTTCTATATATATATGTGTGTGTGTGCTATCATCTTTGTCAATGCAAACTACTGACCCACCTAACATATGCTTGGCTATGAGGCATGCTTCTTGATAGTATATTTATATAAGTGGTCAGATGGACTTGCTTTGACTATAGTGGTGCACTTGAAACCGCAGAATGTGTGTGTTTGTAATGATTATGTATGCATTTATATGTGTTGATATGTCAATTCGGTGTTGGTCTACCTTTTGGTGACATTGCTAAACCCATTGGCTTATGGGTAAAACATCATTTAAGAGCATCTGTGACTGACGTCTACCTCATGATGTTGGGAATGGAAACATGATGGTAAACCAACTGGGTGATGGGTAAGGGATTATTGGACAGAGTTGGGAAGGCAATGTCCCAAGCATGTGTTGTCACTGATGATGATTTGTTGTTATCATTTTTTGCTCATTTTTTGCAAGTTGTAATAAGTAGATGTTGTTTCTAATATTGAGCCAGTTATATCTCAAAGCTTGGAACTTCAGTGCTTCAACTCTACTGGGAATTAAATAATATTTTTACACTTGACTGAATTAAGATGACTGGCTCAGGGTTGTGGATAGTGGGGAGTCGTGTGCACAGTGACAATGACCACTGCACTATCACGCCCACGTTTGAATAGTTTGTCAGACATGTTTACCTTATCTTACTATCTTAGGGGGAGATGGGATATCCAGGTGTTCCGAACCTTATCCTGCACAGTCTTTGCTTCTAAAGGGCCTCTTAGGAACAACAACACCTGCAGTTGGGAGGGATGTTCAGGAACAGAAGGTAAATCGACTGAAGAAGGACATTAGCCTCAACTACTAGCCATGACCAACTTGGTTAATTAGGCAGGACTATGGTATTGATGTTTGCGTGCATGTGCAATATTTACACAAGGTTTTTTTGCCTGTTGCAATTTTTTCGCAAATCGTGTTAGGTATTGTTTCATCTCATGAATGTTTCATCTCATGAATATGCCATGAATAATCCAATGAGCCGGCTATGCCTCAAAGCTTGGAATTTCAGTTTATGACCTCTACCACTAACATTTAATTACAAGGATTAATGGTGTATTTTTCTAAAAAGAACCAGTTTAAAATTACTGGGATAGGCTGAGCTGAACAGGGAGATGTGTGCACAGTGGCAATGACCTCTGCACTACAATGCCCACTTTTGGATAGTTTGCCAGATATGTTTACCTTATCATACTCTCTGTGCTTCATTACCTTTTCTTTGGTGTGGGAAAGGCTTATCCAGGAAAGGGGTGGAGGGATATCCAGGTAATACGAAATAGCCACTGATACTAACCCGTATATTTCTGTGCAAGAGTTGATATACTATCTATAATTACAGCCGAATCTGCTCCTGGAGGTGCTTCCGATGGCATGACACACATTTTTAAAACCCTCTTGACATTGTGCATGTCTTGGGCCTGGTATGGCATGGTCCATATTAGACACCCAGCTAATGGCTACTGGTAATCAGGTCCACCCAGCTAATTTTTCAGTTGTTAATTTCCAAGTATTTATGTGTTGATTGCAGGAAATTAACACCTTAAACATTAACTTGGTTTCAGGTGGGCCACTATAACATCAGATGCTGCCCAAGTTAGCCACACCCACAAAAACAAGCCAAAAACATGCCCAAGGTCAAAAGATTTTCAAAAATGTTGGCTATGCCATTTTACCACCTCCAGGAGAGGAGTCTAAAACGAACGAACACACACACACACACACACACACAGACAGACATTCAGATTGATATACCATAAACTCTGGTTGTTTAGCATCCTAGCTTCTAACTGAAACGACAAGAAAACAAGCACTAAACATCGAACAGGTGCTTATTAAATGGCACTTTTTATATAACGCACACCGTTATTCTTCAATCAAAATTAACTAGTGCTTAATAAAATGACAGCGAGAGCAGCACTTAACAACCAGATGGGCGCTAAACATCCACAGGCACTAAACAACCCGAGTTTACGGTAATATAGCTATAGAGACATAAAAAGCAAATTATTCAGATTCATCATTTTGACCAAAAAGTTAATCATTTAATGGACTACTTCATCTAGGACTCCTGTTAGCAAATAAATCAATAACTTTATTGATGTCAATAGCAACAGTATCAAAGCGTTCAGTCTTTCTTCACCCATTGTTGAGCGTAGAGGAGATTTGATGAATTTTAATGATGAATTACTTTGCTCAACTGAAGCACTGGTCACAGGAATCAAATGTAAAACACGCAAAATAGCTGCAATGTTAGGATATAGTCGCTGATTCATTTCTTCTAAAGTCTTGAAACGTATCAGGTTTTTCCTCATTGTCCTGCCAAAGCCTCCTCTATAGCTGTGCTAGACAATGTAAATCTTCTTCAAAATAGGCTGCAATTTTTTCAACACTATCATCTGTTAGAAATAAGTCCTAAACCCTGTGCTGCAACTTTGTTGCAGTGACAAAATCGAGAATGATAATTCAGATATCATGTTATCAAGATAAGGAACAAAAATAGCTCGCCTCCAGTACACATATGAAGTTACACCACTAACATTACTTCGCATTGTTTGTTTGGCACATCTACGAGGCTCAGAAATTTGACTGTTTGCTACTTCAGCCATTGTAAGCTTACTCTCATACATTTTTTTTAATGACTTCTCAGGCTCTTTTCTCATATCTTTGAATAAATCCAAAACACCTTGATGAAATAATATCCAATACTGGTTCCCTGAAGCATAGTTGCTAGTGATGATGTAAAACTAAAAAAATATCTGGCACATTGAAAGGAAGCAATGAATGATGATGTAGTTAGGAGAACATTTGCTTCAGTTACTGTTTTGCTATCCCACCTGATGTCAGAATCCTGTCTTGAACGAATGTCCTCTAGACATTCAAGCAAAGGCTCACAGATTATCTGAAAATCAAACAAAGATGTGTGTCTTTTGACCCAGCAAGTTGTACAAAGCAACTTAACTTTCTTGATTGGAATCAAATTCTCAGTTCTGATTGAGTTGTAATTCTCTATATTATGCTTCTCTAAATATCTTTGCCTTTTTGGTGAGTATTTAAAAAAGATTCCTAGCTGAGTGATTGTAGATGGCATGCAGTGTATTTCTGGCACTAATGATGCTTTTGAGAGAGCTAAATTAAGATCATGGCTACAACAATGGAAGTAAGGAGCTTTAGGGGCAAACTTCATGAAATTTGCTGCAACCATTTAGGTACCCTGCCATATTCCCAGCACCATCATAAGTTTGTGCTCGGCAGTTTTCAGGCTTCAAGTTCAGACGTCTGAGAACTTTAATTATTTCAGAGCATAATGCTTCTCCAGTAATTCGTTCACAAGCTACGTACTCTATTACTCTTTCAACAGTGGTGGTACCTACAGTGTAACGTAGGACAATCCCAAATTGCTCCCAATTTAATTTCTCGGTTACCTCATTGTCTTCAATTCCATGTAAGGATCCATTTCCCTGATTTTTTATTTCTTTTATGATCTCATTTTGCTTAAAATCCTTAATGTACGTATTTAACCCAAAGAAGCTCTATTTTGCTCCAATTGGGACGTTTTAGAAAAAAGAAGCTGATTTTGTGCTTGTCTTTGAAACATACTTGACATTGCATGCACATGTTTCTAAGTGTTCCTTTAAATCAGTACTCCAGCATCTACACGAAAGTCAATTAGAGATAGTAGATTCCCTGGATTCAAAGAAGCCTCCTCTTCCATGTGACCACGTAATGCAATTTCTTGTCTCCCACAAAATGAAACACACTTAATTATTGACACCAAAATTTTCCGAATTTTCTCAATTCTTTTTGCAGTTTGCTCAGATATTGAGTAATCGATCTGGGTCGATGGGTATTCAGATGTTTGAATAAATGTATTAAGGCGAGCTTCTCACATTTTGTGGTGCTCAAGGCAAGAGTGTGCTCGCAAATCGCTTTGGGCATCTTTACAATTTTGGTAAGCTTTGGTCATCAACAATGATCCTCTCTGTCCATGTACAGGTTTGACAGGAAAAAGCACACATGATAGGCAGTAAATTCCATCCTCCTTAGTGGAGTAAGAAATAAATGGTTGATTTTAACTATTCAAGCAGACTTAGCTGGAAATACCACTTCTTAATACCCATAGAACTGTTTTTGTCCTTATAAACTTTATCTGGAAATTTGAACGTTTTGTCAGGACATCTCTCTTTGAGTAGCAAGAGTTTAGTTTTTTCTGATAAGCTAGCACATTCCAGTTGGTCACTGATATCAATAGGGCCCTCACACTAAGAACTGCATTACATATACCTCCAACTGAGCCTGGGTTGTGATTTGCTGAAGGGTCATCATCAGGTCTCCATCTTTTCTCAGAAACCTCTCCAGTGGCAGGAACAAAGAAATCAGTAATAAGTCTTCTCTTGATCTTGCACTCAGAAAGTCAAGAGTCAGAAACTGAATGGCAGACAAGCTGTCATGTCTGCAGCTGTCAACTCATCAATGCATAGTGTGGTTGATGATTACAAGCACTATCAGTATCATCAACCACTAATACTTGTAGTAAGCTATAGTGACAGACACTATCAATACAGTATTAGCTTTGATCATAATAATAATTTATAACATCTGCCCCCCCCCCCCCCCCCCCTCCTCCTCCACACCTGTATCTGCCCATGACTTGTCATGTCCACTTCAATGATAATGTTGCAATAAATTTCAAAAATCTTATATATAGGTACCATGCAGGTGTGGAAGAACACTGCCTCAGGCCAAATTGACTCCCAAGATCCTCAGCTTGCCATATCAACAAATAGCTAACTACTGAATAAAAATAAGAAAATGGTAATGAGTATAGCTATTATCTTAACACCTTACAAATATGCCACTTCTGTGCTACCTTCCTGTGACAAACTCATTAAGAAATGATTCTAAACTTCAAACAATAAGCTTCATCCCTGTAGCATTGAAGTGGAGCCACTCCTACTTCTTGCACCACACCCTCAGAAAAGAGAGGTGGACAATCTTCGTCTTTCTAATAGGCCTCTCAGGAAAAACAATGCCTACGGTTGTGAGTAACTTCAGGAATCAAAGGTAAATCGACTGAAGAATTTAACTACTATCCACGAACAACAAGGTTAATTAAGCAACACCATGTAACTGATCTTTGCACTGCCCATGCGCAATATTTACACAGTGTCTTTGTTTTTATTTGTTGTTATTGTTTTTAATCTTTTTACAGGTTGTGTCAAGTGGTGATTCTTCTCATATCTATTGGGAAGCTATGCATGAAAGCCTGGGATCTCTGTTTTTGAGCTTTACTATTATACGTTAGTATCTACTTGAAAAGCATATTTTTCTATTCAGATTAAAATGACTGATACAGGGTTGTGAACCACTGCACTACAATGCCCATTTTGGAATACCTTAAACCTCTTACTGTCAATGGCGCCATACGGCGCCACGGCTTTGAAAAATAAAATAAAATATAAGCATTTGTCAATAGGCAATAATTTTTATATCAAAAGATAGCTGAATTCATACTCGATTTATACAAAATAAATTACGGCGGTTGGACGGAGGAAAGTTAATGAAATTATATTTAAAACACGAACGATTTTCAGTCGGACGATATCAATGAGACTGTCAATAGCTGAAATTATTTCCCAAGTGACTAGAGCAGCTTGGGACATTTCTGGTGATGAATCAAGTGACGAAGAATGTGAAGGCATCCATTCCTACCTCAGAGATAGTCGTGTGCAATGCAAATACTGCAATGTTTACCTTTGGATTATGGAGGATCGGAATTGTTTCCATGCTTTCCACAACTTGGTTGACTTTTGCCACAGACACTGATTTCACCTCAAACTTCACCCAAAATGTCTTTCGATTACATTAGGTCAAACAATTATATCAAATGTTTACTGAATGTTGTATTGACAAAGTTCTTGTTGATAAATAAGGAAAGTTTTGTGGTCGATTTATGAAGACCTTATTATGGGTTGGTATAACTTTTGTATAGTAATGTATATTCCTACGTTCTTAGAAGCAAAAGAAAGGATAAGGATAGAGCTATCTTATGAGCTATATATCGAGTCCATAACATGAACTATGGAGAAGTTATGACACTCCTAATCATGACTATTGTTTGCATAATATTCATAGTATGTGGCCAGTTTGTGGTCACACCTTTTGACCACAACTTCTAAAACAATCGTGCTATCACATGACCAAAATGGTAAATGGTTCAGCTAAATATCTGATTTGATATTAATTTTTTAATGTGGCTGTGTTAAATTTAAAATACTCCACAATGCTGACAGTGAGAGGGTTAACTCATTTCTTCCTCTCTGAAATGACAAAGACTGATCCAAGAAAGTGAGGGAGGGTTTCCAAGGGAGTCAGAATCCTCCCCCTTCCCACATTTTCAATCTGGATATAAGTATTGATTAAAAATATATATTTAATTACGTTTAGTGGCTAATAATGCTATAATGACCTCCTCAATAATCAACTTGAAATTGTAATCTCTTGACATTTCAACTAGATGCTCTAGTCTTCTTCAGGAATAATGAGATGCTGAGACTTGCATGAGCTCGTTACATACTGGTAGCTAGCTTACCACATGTATGCACCTCACAACCTCGTGCTATATATATACACCTCGGCACCTCGTGCTATATATAAACCTCGCCACCTCGTGCTATATATACACCTAGGCACATGCTGCACGTGAACTGGATGTGTAAAAATAAAATAAAGATGCTAATAAAAAATAAACATAAAAAATTAATAAATAATAAAAAGCAGTTCTTCTGGCCTGGTCCAAGACTGTGGCTTCCTTCCACAAAATAGGATGTCCATTAACCCATGCATGTACATCAATTGCAGATTTATCTTAGCACACTTTTTTCAAGGATCTTGATGTTCTTTCACTCTGGTCTCAAGTCTTCTGTTGCTCTTCCTTATTTAGTAATTCCCACAGCTGCAAAGGAAGCAGTACACAAAGTATGATTGCATACTAGCTGGTAGTATTTTTCTTGATACCTGAAGTAGGTGGATTTTGAGCATAACCTAGGGTGCCAAAGAGAATTCTGCAATTGCTGAACATGCATGACCTCCTATTTTATGGGAGGAAGCTACCATCTTAAGGAAGTGCTAGTTAATGAGGCATTGCACATTAGCCTAGCACCAAAGTGAGCATTTCAATCGAGGGAATGGACTTGCCTGGCTGCTGGGAGCCATTCTCCAGAGCCTGAACTTGAAGCCACAGCCACCATACTTTTTCTGTGTTCTGTTATTTATCATTCTTTCTTGAAATTTTAATGATCATATTTATTTATTATTGTTATTATTATTGTTATTATTATTATTTTGCTTAATTTAATTTTTAATTTTAGTGGATGCTGAATAGCCTGAGGCAGGCATCATCTGTAAATTGGTATTTTTATTTATTTATTATTTTTTATTATTATAATTATTTTATTAATTATTTTATTTGTTTATTCTTCTTCTGGTGTTTTTAACTACATTATTAGATAATAAGCACAACAAATTAACAATATTAAAAGCTCATATAATTTCTCCTTATATATTTACTACTAATAATAATTTACTAATAATAATAATAATAATAATAATAATAATAATAATAATAATAATAATAATGATAACATTAACAATAATAAATATATACAAAAATATCACTTTTTATTTGTTTGTTAGTTAGTTTGTTTTTGTTTTATTTATTTGTTTACTTACTTATGTACTTATTTATTTATTATTTATATATTATTTATTATTTATTTATTATTTGTTTGTTTGTTTGTTGTTGTTATTTATTTTGTACAGGTAGTGTAAAGAAATGTTTCTTTGTATTCTATTTGGCAACTAAGCTTGGAATTTCAATTTTTCAGTTCTATTACATGGTTGGATGCCTACAAATAATCTCCATAAAAGGATACCAAAGGGAGAGAAAAGTTGTTCAAGTCATGAAAAGGCCTACCCCTTGATATTACTTGCATGATGACATGATTAAGCCTATGCACCCCAAGGATGCGAAAGCTAGGTCAACCCTTAAGTGCTTGGCCAAGCTCTGCTAGGATTCACATTCCAATGCACAATAAGCCTGAGAGAAGGATCATTCCTCCACAGAAGCCTTTCATTGTTTGGTATCATTGCCAAGTCTCGGGTGTTCTTCAGGAGTGATACCATTATGCAATGATCCCTCACTCAACAGCAGTAGGTATCCTTAAGCCTTTGGTCTGCATTAGTTACATTAGCAACCTCAACCGGCACCTCTCAGGTAAGAGGAATGTATGTCAGTTAGACATCTTCCAGTGGCGAAATGCGCCAGCAGTGTACCTGATTTTTTCTTAGGTGTATTATTGAATGCTGTCTTCTGCAGAATTTCTATATATATATGTGTGTGTGTGCTATCATCTTTGTCAATGCAAACTACTGACCCACCTAACGTATGCTTGGCTATGAGGCATGCTTCTTGATAGTATATTTATATAAGTGGTCAGATGGACTTGCTTTGACTATAGTGGTGCACTTGAAACTGCCGAATGTGTGTGTTTGTAATGATTATGTATGCATTTATATGTGTTGATATGTCAATTCGGTGTTGGTCTACCTTTTGGTGACATTGCTAAACCCATTTGCTTATGGGTAAAACATCATTTAAGAGCATCTGTGAGACTGACGTCTACCTTATGATGTTGGGAATGGAAACATGATGGTAAACCAACTGGGTGATGGGTAAGGGATTATTGGACAGAGTTGGGAAGGCAATGTCCCAAGCATGTGTTGTCACTGATGATGATTTGTTGTTATCATTTTTTGCAAGTTGTAATAAGTAGATGTTGTTTCTAATATTGAGCCAGTTATATCTCAAAGCTTGGAACTTCAGTGCTTCAACTCTACTGGGAATTAAATAATATTTTTACACTTGACTGAATTAAGATGACTGGCTCAGGGTTGTGGATAGTGGGGAGTCGTGTGCACAGTGACAATGACCACTGCACTATCACGCCCACGTTTGAATAGTTTGTCAGACATGTTTACCTTATCTTACTATCTTAGGGGGAGATGGGATATCCAGGTGTTCCGAACCTTATCCTGCACAGTCTTTGCTTCTAAAGGGCCTCTTAGGAACAACAACACCTGCAGTTGGGAGGGATGTTCAGGAACAGAAGGTAAATCGACTGAAGAAGACATTAGCCTCAACTACTAGCCATGACCAACTTGGTTAATTAGGCAGGACTATGGTATTGATGTTTGCGTGCATGTGCAATATTTACACAAGGTTTTTTTGCCTGTTGCAATTTTTTCGCAAATCGTGTTAGGTATTGTTTCATCTCATGAATATCCCATGAATATTCCAATGAGCCGGCTATGCCTCAAAGCTTGGAATTTCAGTTTATGACCTCTACCACTAACATTTAATTACAAGGATTAATGGTGTATTTTTCTAAAAAGAACCAGTTTAAAATTACTGGGATAGGCTGAGCTGAACAGGGAGATGTGTGCACAGTGGCAATGACCTCTGCACTACAATGCCCACTTTTGGATAGTTTGCCAGATATGTTTACCTTATCATACTCTCTGTGCTTCATTACCTTTTCTTTGGTGTGGGAAAGGCTTATCCAGGAAAGGGGTGGAGGGATATCCAGGTAATACGAAATAGCCACTGATACTAACCCGTATATTTCTGTGCAAGAGTTGATATACTATCTATAATTACAGCCAATAGAATCTGCTCCTGGAGGTGCTTCCGATGGCATGACACACATTTTTAAAACCCTCTTGACATTGTGCATGTCTTGGGCCTGGTATGGCTATCCGGGCATGGGTTGCTTTTAACTTTTGATTTTTATACGTTTACCGTCCCATCGTCATATTTTCCCTGTCAACATTTCCCATTATGCATGTTGTGTGAATGGTGACTCACTCATGTATGGGTTGCTTTTAACTTTTGATTTTTATACGTTTACCGTCCCATCGTCATAGTTTTGCTGGTTCACAATATGATGATAAGGATGATATGACGGTAGATGGTTGAGAGTCATATTATATGCCTTACCTCTCACTTCACATGTCCATGTTCCAAATGCTTGTCCACACCACTTCCATCTAATTTAATCTTGATAATATATTGTTGAGCCTGTCTTTATCATGTGCACCACTTCCATCAAATTATAGCTGATCATTCACAACGCCTGACATCTAACTATTTCACCTGTGCCATGATTTATTGCTGACATTTGTACATCTGAACACGTGTCATCCATCTCATCATAGAATTTCAACTTTATTAATTAAATCATAATAAAACCAAGATATAATGCATCACGTGGCAGGTTTGATTCACATGCTCGGAAAATGGTATAAATGTAGACTCGGCGCTAGTTTAGGATCTGGGCGAGCTATCTCTGACTGCTTTAGGAGCTCTTGATACGAAGGACATCATGAAGAGCGTAGCTCGTATTGTGCTGGTACTCTGTGCATTGGCCACCGTTAGTCAGCAAATGTTCTCGCCTTCTTTTAAAAATGTGGTATCTACGAGCAGGTTTGCAAGACAAATAAATGACTCCGATGAACAAGAATGCACCCGTGTGCTGCAGACAGCGTTGTGTTCTCCTTCTTATGGCCAGAAGTTTATCAATGGAGTGAGTCAATGTGGTTCAGTGGGAAGGAGTAACGCTAGTCTGTTTAAACTAGGTTGCAGGCAAAAATCATCTGGTGAATACTGCACTCCATTTGACATTAAGGATGTTGTGAGTAAATGCTTGACCGTGCTGATTTTTGGCTGTTCAACTAAGTGCCGTAACATTTTAACTGATTATGGTTGCTGTTTGAATGATTTCAAGGATGTCGTGGGAACAAGTTTTAAGATATGCGATGTGACCATTGCTTCAGCGTGTCCTCAATCATCACTCACTATTCCTACACGTTCAAATAATGATTTTTGTTCAATTGATAAAGAATACCGTTGCAGCAATGGGAAGCCTCTCCTAGAGGCACTTTTAAACAAAAACTGTCTCATTCAAGCACGCAAGTTACAAAATAAGTGCAGATATCGAAATGGGATAAACTGCTTAATTTCGACTACCTCAACTTTCTCTCAAAGAAATGCCATACGAAATTGTCCTTCGTCAACAAATTGCTCCTTTAGTTGTAGAAGATCTTTAAATGATTTAAATGATTCCTGGGGATGCTGCTTGAATCTATTCAATTCTTCTTTCAAGGAAGTGACCAAAGAATATCCAAAATATTCTGTCATTACTGATAATGCTCTCTGGCAGGAGTGTGGTATCACACCACCAGGACTGTGTAAGTCGTCGCTCAATGCTGCAACTCCACCTGCTCATACTATTGCTGGAAATATAGTTCTTCTAGTTTTGGCTGCTAGTTTTCTTACTTTTGCTTGATTTAGTGGCAGAAGTGGACCAGAGTAGAACTTTGATTTGACTTTGTAGTGTAACTATTCTCTTATTGATTTTGTACATTGTGTGTAATAATATTGCTACATATAAGAACATTTAATGTTTAGTTATATGTCAGTTATGCTATAAATTATATGCCTCATGGGATTTCTCTGAGAATAAAGGGTAATATTAAAAGAATGTTCTATCAAGCATTATTGCCCTATGGTAATGTATGACATAGTTGAGGCTGATCAGGAGAATTGTTGGATGCATTCTCAAAACTTTTATTACACAAGCAGTAGCTCTTCCCAAGAATCAACCAACATGAATTTGTGAATAATTAGCTAAGAATCTCACATGACTTCAATCAGGGAGGCCAATCAAGTTATTTTGTAATCACTATTATACCTACATAGCAAGCTATTTGTGTTTAGCCAGGTCTCTGTGTGACCATAGATGTGAGGTCATTGTGCTTATAGCTAGCGGCCTATTAGAACTACCCACATTGGCATCTCTGTATGATTGATAACTATAAAATCTATGTTTATATCAGGCATTGCTGAGTTTTCAATCAATTGGTTGCACTCTAGGTCATTTCCTACTAACAGGAAGTTGCTATGAACCCTTAGAAACTTTGCTATCATTGTTAAATATTCATTTATGGACTTATTTCTTTGGATCAAGACTAGACTGATGTATTAGTTCTAGCTATAGTAGATACAGACCTCAAAAGCGCACTCTATTGAAAACAATCAATATCTATATATATTGCAAGTAAGTTGCTGATCTAGCCTAAGCTCTCTGCCCTTAGAAACTTAGCAACTATTCCATTTGTGCAATTACAAAACCTACAGCAGCTATAGATACACAGCAGCTACAGATACACCAGCTGCTATAGATACACCAGCAACTATAGATACACCAGCTGCTATAGATACACAGCAGCTATAGATACACCAGCTGCTATAGATACACCAGCTGCTATAGATACACCAGCAACTATAGATACACCAGCTGCTATAGATACACCAGCTGCTATAGATACACAGGAGCTATAGATACACCAGCTGCTATAGATACACAGGAGCTATAGATACACAGCTGCTATAGATACACCAGCAGCTATAGATACACCAGCTGCTATAGATACACCAGCTGCTATAGATACACAGGAGCTATAGATACACCAGCTGCTATAGATACACAGGAGCTATAGATACACAGCTGCTATAGATACACCAGCTGCTATAGATACACAGCTGCTATAGATACACCAGCTGCTATAGATACACCAGCTGCTATAGATACACCAGCAGCTATAGATACACCAGCAGCTATAGATACACCAGCTGCTATAGATACACCAGCAGCTATAGATACACAGCAGCTATAGATACACCAGCTGCTATAGATACACCAGCTGCTATAGATACACCAGCTGCTATAGATACACCAGCTGCTATAGATACACCAGCTGCTATAGATACACCAGCTGCTATAGATACACCAGCTGCTATAGATACACCAGCTGCTATAGATACAGCAGCTGCTATAGATACACAGCTGCTATAGATACACCAGCTGCTATAGATACACCAGCTGCTATAGATACACAGCAGCTATAGATACACCAGCTGCTATAGATACACCAGCTGCTATAGATACACCAACAGCTATAGATACACCAGCTGCTATAGATACACCAGCAGCCATAGATACACAGCAGCCATAGATACACCAGCTGTTATAGATACACCAGCTGCTATAGATACACCAGCTGCTATAGATACACTGCTGCTATAGATACACTAGCTGCTATAGATACACCAGCTGCTATAGATACACAGCAGCTATAGATACACCAGCTGCTATAGATACACCAGCTGCTATAGATACACCAGCTGCTATAGATACACAGCAGCTATAGATACACCAGCTGCTATAGATACACAGCAGCTATAGATACACCAGCTGCTATAGATACACAGCTGCTATAGATACACAGCTGCTATAGATACACCAGCTGCTATAGATACACCAGCTGCTATAGATACACAGCAGCTATAGATACACCAGCTGCTATAGATACACCAGCTGCTATAGATACACCAGCTGCTATAGATACACCAGCTGCTATAGATACACCAGCTGCTATAGATACACCAGAAGCTATAGATACACCAGCTGCTATAGATACACAGCAGCTATAGATGCTATAGATACACCAGCAGCTATAGATACACCAGCTGCTATAGATACACCAGCTGCTATAGATACACCAGCTGCTATAGATACACCAGCAGCTATAGATACACAGCAGCTATAGATACACCAGCTGCTATAGATACACCAGCTGCTATAGATACACCAGCTGCTATAGATACACCAGCAGCTATAGATACACAGCAGCTCTAGATACACCAGCTGCTATAGATACACCAGCTGCTATAGATACACCAGCAGCTATAGATACACCAGCAGCTATAGATACACCAGCTGCTATAGATACACAGCAGCTATAGATACACCAACTGCTATAGATACACCAGCTGCTATAGATACACCAGCTGCTATAGATACACCAGCTGCTATAGATACACCAGCTGCTATAGATACACCAGCTGCTATAGATACACCAGCTGCTATAGATACACAGCAGCTATAGATACACCAGCTGCTATAGATACACCAGCTGCTATAGATACACCAGCTGCTATAGATACACCAGCTGCTATAGATACACAGCTGCTATAGATACACTAGCAGCTATAGATACACAGCAGCTATAGATACACCAGCAGCTATAGATACACCAGCTGCTATAGATACACCAGCTGCTATAGATACACCAGCTGCTATAGATACACCAGCTGCTATAGATACACCAGCAGCTATAGATACACAGCAGCTATAGATACACCAGCTGCTATAGATACACCAGCAGCTATAGATACACCAGCTGCTATAGATACACCAGCAGCTATAGATACACAGCAGCACCAGCTGCTATAGATACACAGCTGCTATAGATACACCAGCTGCTATAGATACACCAGCAGCTATAGATACACCAGCTGCTATAGATACACCAGCTGCTATAGATACACCAGCTGCTATAGATACACCAGCTGCTATAGATACACCAGCTGCTATAAATACACAGCAGCTATAGATACACAGCAGCTATAGACAGCAGCTATAGATACACCAGCTGCTATAGATACACCAGCTGCTATAGATACACCAGCTGCTATAGATACACAGCTGCTATAGATACACCAGCTGCTATAGATACACCAGCTGCTATAGATACACAGCAGCTATAGATACATGACTACAGCAGCTGCAATTTATTTCTCACACTTTTTCGAGTGCTGTTTTGAACATCTTATATCAAGTAAGCAATAGGTAACAATTATGTATAAGCTGTGTATAAATTTACGTAGCTTACCTGGTGGGAGTTCTTCCCAGACGTTTGTTATCACCCAAGTTATAGATCTTGGATTAGATAAGCATTCCATAAAACCATAAAATTAGCTGCCAATGGAGAAGTGAATTGTATTGTACAAGTAAAAGATACAGGTTCAATATGGAGGGGGCTTTAGTTTTTAGTTTTCAAATATCAAAAACAGCTTCAGTATGTAAGGGGATATATTTAAAGATTACTCCGTATGTAAGGGGATATATTTAAAGATTACTCGTGCTTCAGAGAAGAAAAGAAAATAAGAAATGAAATTTAATATAAATGGAATTACAACAAAACAAAAATATTAAAAAGGAAACTATTTAATAATATACATGTGGAAATGGTGACCTCAAGTTTCCTCGATGATGTTGACAGTTACACATGACAACATGCTCCAGGTCCTGGAGTGGTGTGGAAATATGGGACACTCAAGGGCATTGGTCCTGGTGTGGAAATATAGGACACTCAAGTGGATTGGTCCTGGTGTGGAAATATAGGACACTCAAGTGGATTGGTCCTGGTGTGTAAATATAGGACACTCAAGTGCATTGGTCCTGGTGTGGAAATATAGGACACTCAAGTATTGGTCCTGGTGTGGAAATATAGGACACTCAAGTGGATTGGTCCTGGTGTGGAAATATAGGACACTCAAGTGCATTGGTCCTGGTGTGGAAATATAGGACACTCAAGTGCATTGGTCCTGGTGTGGAAATATAGGACACTCAAGTGCATTGGTCCTGGTGTGGAAATATAGGACACTCAAGTGGATTGGTCCTGGTGTGTAAATATAGGACACTCAAGTACATTGGTCCTGGTGTGGAAATATAGGACATTCAAGTGCATTGGTCCTGGTGTGGAAATATAGGACACTCAAGTGGATTGGTCCTGGTGTGGAAATATAGGACACTCAAGTGGATTGGTCCTGGTGTGGAAATATAGGACACTCAAGTATTGGTCCTGGTGTGGAAATATAGGACACTCAAGTGGATTGGTCCTGGTGTGGAAATATAGGACACTCAAGTGGATTGGTCCTGGTGTGGAAATATAGGACACTCAAGTGGATTGGTCCTGGTGTGGAAATATAGGACACTCAAGTGCATTGGTCCTGGTGTGGAAATATAGGACACTCAAGTACATTGGTCCTGGTGTGGAAATATAGGACACTCAAGTGCATTGGTCCTGGTGTGGAAATGTAGGACACTCAAGTGCATTGGTCCTGGTGTGGAAATATAGGACACTCAAGTGCATTGGTCCTGGTGTGGAAATATAGGACACTCAAGTGCATTGGTCCTGGTGTGGAAATATAGGACACTCAAGTGCATTGGTCCTTGTGTGGAAATATAAGACACTCAAGTATTGGTCCTGGTGTGGAAATATAGGACACTCAAGTGCATTGGTCCTGGTGTGGAAATATAGGACACTCAAGTGCATTGGTCCTGGTGTGGAAATATAGGACACTCAAGTGCATTGGTCCTGGTGTGGAAATATAGGACATTCAAGTGGATTTCTTAGTCAGTTTTTGAATCAAGAATATGGTGTTTAGCCCAATGAGATATTAATTCTTGAAAGACTCTCACTAGCATCCATCACAAATTATGGAGACGCAATAAAGAATAGACTAGATAAGCAGATGGCCTATGCAAATGACACCCTGAGTTCAGATGAAGTAGGCATGTGGCATGGTTGTCAAGTAAATATAGCTGAAGCATGGAAAGTGCACACTTGAATTGTACTACTGTGTAATTAAGTCACCCATTCACCCAACATGATTGTTGCATATATGAACTCAATGACATTATACTCTAAAATTCAGTGACCACAATGTCTGCACAGTCAAGGATATATTGCAAAATCAATAAAAAGAAAATTGTTTGTCTTGATCAGTAGTGATCAATAGATACACTCCTTTTAGCAAAGGTTCTCAATAAACCTGAGTGACACATAAAAGATTTAAAAAAGCATATTCAAGCTAAGTTGTCTGAGGGGATTGTCTGAAGATTTCCAGAATCTACCCAGCCACCAACAGGCTCTTATCTTTAATTTTGTTCAGTTGCAATAAGTGTAGTAATTGCTAAATCAGAGCCACTCCTAAATTAATGAGTTTCATAGAACTCTAGAAACATTTCCAAAAAGCGACATAATTATGAATGCAGTGGCTAAACTAATTGATTATGTGCCCTGAGCTTTATTCATCTCTGCCAGAGCACGGGCATTCAGCAGCAAAATTATAGATATGCAAAACTTAAAAAAATATTGAAAATGTGCACCACTGCATAATAAGAGGCCATCATCGGTTAGGAATACTGTCATATAATCATTGACAATATCTGCTATCGACCAGGTAAAGAAATATATTATACCCATATATATATATCCATGCACGTATCTGACACAGGTTACCCATAGTGGGTTCTTGCTATTACACCCAGCTGCTGGTTGTTGAGTGATTGCTGGATGTGTGAGTATCATGGGAGAAGCATGTATATCTTGACTCACCTTATCTCCAATGACATTTACAAGTTCATTAAAAGATAATTTTACGGAACCAAAACCTTAAGGCACATTCTCTCCCACTCATTGGTGAATAATCAATACCACTGTGATTGATTGACTTTTCAACATTGTGAAGTTGTTTATGTGTGATTGTATTGTGTGTAGCTTATGGTTAGTACAGCTGTAGTTTGTGGTCAGGCTTATCAGCAGCCTGCACGATCACAAACCTGCTAGATCCTGCTGCTGCAAGACTAATCCTGCACCCTTTGATGTGTGCAGGATTCTGCAAGAACATTGCTGTGTGTTGCTTGTCTATAAAAAGGCTGCATCTACCAGCTACCTGTTCTATTGTTTGCATAATCTTAGTTAGCTCAGTGTAGCTGAGTCTGTTCAACTGAGTTGTGCTCTGTCTTCATTGCTACAGTATATAATAATATTGGAGATTCATTGTGCTACCTTTGAAACTTCGGCGACAATCCATCACATTTGGTGGTGGCATGGGGATAATTTCGCTTATCAATTGACTACAACACATCCTGTAATTAATGAGTTCAAGTGATAGCAGATCGACAACTAGATCAGGATCTCTCTTTAAGCAGGTTCAAATACTCATGCAACATCGAGGACAATGGAAGAACAGAGCAGGGATCCTAGCAAGCATCCTAGCAGTGATCCAAGAAGGTCACATGTACCAGCAGTTGCAGAATCAGGGATTTTGCTAAGGATGCAAGAGATGCTGTGGGAGAGGCAGTAGACTAAGAGTGCTAGTAAAGTTGCAGCTCAATGGGAATATGATAGGGAGCAGATGCAGCAACAAATGGACATACTTCAGGGCTTGGAGGAGTCCTGAAACAAAGGGACATATCAGCCACGAGAGCTGAGAGGAACCGAGATGTGAAGGTCTCAAAACTATCCGAGGAGTGCCTCACAACACTTGAGTGGCTCATGGTAGCCCATGAGATTCTACAGGAGATGTGGGCATAAACGTTGGCTCCATGGTTGGTGAGAAAGGCCCAGCAGGCATACACTGCTATGGAAGGCTTGAGGTAGGAGACTATGTCCAGGCAATCATTGTCGTTACGACGTTGAAGAGAGTTATCGCTGGCATTTTCGATCAACCGGGCGACAGAACAGAGAAACAAATCGAGAGCTGGTGGCAGGGTTAGATGACCTAGCTGCCAAGTGGATGGAGGACTACAAGGGGAGAGATGAGCTAAAAGATTTGATTGTCAAAGAACAGCTGATGAACTCTTTACCCGACAACATCCGCATCGATGTCAAAGGGAGGAATCCAAAGACAAGTCAGTAAGCAGAAGAATTGGCTGATGACTTAGAGGGCAGCAAAATTGAGGTAAGAGGGGGGGAGAAGTGAGACTTCCCCATTCAGGTCCAATGAAGCGCTGTAATTTTTGCAAGAAGCTGGGACATGAGCTAAGGGACTGCAGAGCAAGGATGAAGACAGAGGAACCATGAAACTTCCCCCAGGACTCGAAGGACAAGAAGAAGAGGAACCTTCAATACATCACGTGCCTCAACTGTCATCAGAAGGGCCACTACTCTGCAAATTGTCTGCAGAGTGCACTTCTCTGTATGGAGAGGAGGGTTGAAACATCAGTGATAAAGGAGCAAAGACCCCAGACCAGAATCACCAAAACCTGGTTCTGTAGAAAGTCTTGTTGTTTTAATGATATTTTGTTGGATACGGGGTGCTCTACAAGTCTGGTAAGGAGTGAGTTAGTGCGAATTGAGAAGTTTCTCAAGGGAGAGGTGGTTGCCATTCGATGTGCACATGGAGACACTGTGTCCTACCCATTAGCACTGATTCAGGTTCAGGTCGAGGGACAAACCTTTGAGGTGGAGGCTGCTGTATCGAGCACTCTGCCAAAGTTCATGCTGCAAGGGATGGATGTGCCAAAGTTGATGACACTTCTTGGGAGTGAACATATGAAGCCTTAAGCCGATACAATAATCATCACTACCAAAGCACAGGCCAAGCAACAGCAAAAACAAGAAATGCAGTGTGTGAAATGAAAGAAGAGGTCAGCTACAGAGCCAACCCCAGTGGAAGAACCAGCTGACTAGGCCAGACACGAGGATCCAGATGAACCTCATGGTATGTTCATGTCCCACCTACCTGATGATTTGTTCCCAGTGGGTCGAGTGAAGAATCATCTGACAAGGAGTGAGAAGTGTGCAGAGCATAGGAGATATCAGGAAGAGAGGGGCAAGGCAGGGAGGAGGGAGTGGAGCTACCACCCTCTGGTGTGTGCAATATTTCACAGGCTGAGCTACGGGAGTTGAGAGAAATGTATATTACTTTGAAAGCCATTTGGAAGCCAGCAAAGGGTCGCCCTTCAACCAAGATGGTAGCTTTCTTCAGAAAAGATAGACCGCTGTAACCAGCACTGGAGCCCTCCTGGGCGCACGACCCAAGAGATAATCGGTTACGAATAGCTCGTCCTTCCAAAACAGTGTCGAGGGTACTGTACTCAAACTCCTTATTTTATTTCCCTTGTAGGTCACCTTAGACAGCGAGCAGGATCCTTCAGAGGTTCTACTGACCTACGCTGTACAGTTATGTGGAGATTACTGCAGGAGTTGTAGCATTTGTCAGAAGGCGGCACCTCAGGGAAATCATTGAGCATCTCATTCCCATGCCGGTGATAGAGGAACCATTTCTGAGGATTGTAATGGACATTGTGTGACCGCTTCCCAGAAGCCACTTGGGAAAGAGATACATCCGGTGGTATGCAATTATGCCACCCGTTACCTTGAGGCCTTTCCCCTTAACTTGGAGTGTGTAGCAGAAGAACTGGCCACCTTTTCTCCAGAGTGGGTGTACCAAGGGAAATTATCAGAGATTAGGGCAGCAACTTTACATCACAGTTGCTCACAGAGATCTACCGGATGCTACATGTTCATCCTATCCGAATGATACCATATCATCCCCAGACTGATGGGCTGGTTGAACACTTCAACCAGACCCTGAAGTCTATGCTATGTAATTATGCCATGATGGAGGGAAAGGACTGGATAAGTTGTTACCTTATGTACTGGTTGCATATCGCGAGGTTCCCTAAGCATCTACTGGTTTCTTCCCATTTGAGTTGCTCTATGGCAGATCAGTACATGGAGACCTGGGAGACAGACAAGAAGAGAAGTGGGAGTGTCATCTCACATGTGCTGATGATGAGGGAGAGACTTGAGCAGATGTCAGTGCTGGCCAAGGAGAATATGACTATGGCAAAAGAGAGCCAGAAGGCCTGATATGAGAAGAATGCTAGGGAGCGTGAGTTCCCAAGCAGATGACCAAGCACTTGTATTGTTACCCACCTTCACTCACAAGTTGCTTGCCAAGTGGCCGGGACCCTACCATGCGAGTATGGCAAGTTGATTACATGGTGGAGTCGTCGAAAGAAATGCAGGATATTTCATGTGAATATGTTAAGATTGTTCGTGTACCCTTCTACCGATTTGTATGCAGGGGAACCCCATGAAGGAGATGTGGAGGATGATGTACCAGTGTGGAAAGAGGATGTGGATGCAGCAACAGAAAATAGAGATGAGTCAGCTACTGGAGGAGTTTGGAGACGTGTTCCGGAATGAACCCAGGAAAACAAACTTGATTGAGCATGATCTTATCTTGGGTTCTACTCAACCGATTTGATTTCCTTCTTACAGCTTCAGGCAGTTGAAGAATATGCTGGCAAGTGGCATTATCGAAACCTCAGACAGTCCATCAAGTGCCCCAATAGTACTTATCAAGAAGAAGGATGGGTTGTCGAAGGATATTGCATGAATGAGATGATATCATTACATGAATCTCTTGCTGTTGCAGTTATTGTTGTACACTGCTTCCATCTTCATAGGCATTCACAGACTCCATTGCATATATCAAATATAAAATGCAGAAGAAAGTTGTAAGAAACACAAGAATGAATGAATGAGAGTTATGTTTCGTAAAGCATGTACCTTTAGTGTCTGGTACAATGTAAGTAAGAGTTTCACAGGTGCTTTGGTAATGAGAAGTGTCTGCATGCCAAGCATTCTTCACATTGTTGAATATCTTGAGCTGAGAGCTGTTGCTATGTTGACTGAGACAACCTCAAACTAATTTTTTTGTGCAGGATCATCAAGTTACATGTTAGCAACAGTCATCACACTCTAAAAAAATTCTCTTCGCACAACTTGACCTGCACATTCTAAGTGCATTGCATCACTATCATGATCACAGAAATTCTTAAGAGCGGCACAAACATCATAATCAATTTTGTGAATCACACCTTCCCCCTACGAATGTGCACTCAAATATAGTAGCCAATATTAACATAACCCATATTAAGTGTGTATACACCCTTCAAACAGCACAAAGCGATATAGAAAAAGGAGCTGAATTAACAGCACTTATCCTACCATATATGATGGTGAACGAAATTGTATCAATAACCACAATATTGTAGGTGAACGAAATTGTATCAATTACCACAATATTGTAGGGTTACCAAGGTTACCTGTTCAGCACAATTAACTTGTACTGATAAGACTGTTCAGTTCTTATGTGAGAAGACTCAATGTTATGTCCGGAACATAGAGGAGTCGTAACACATTGAAGATAATTAAAAAAAATTGTGACATCAATATTTAGGAATATATACATTAGGGAGAGGAGTTGTATACTCATTTGTAAGGTTTTCAAAGAACACCTGATTGTTATGCTGAATGTTGCTATGTAATGTCAACTTACTTTTCTTTTTCTTTTTCGTGTACTCAATATCTTATCCACAAATTATTTAGCTGGCATACAAGATTGATACAAGAATAATAGTCGATGCTCGCTTAATGACTACTGTTAACCCACTCACTGGTGTAAGCAATACAATTGAATTAAAAAACATATTTGGTGAGCAAAGTGAGCCCTCAGGGGCAGATGGATGGAAAACTTGGAATTGCCATGCATGGCATATGCATCTATCTATTATGTATTTATGTATATACATACATTCACCTGAACAAAATAGGAATGAGTCAGCTGCAATAAATAATGCAGGCTTATAACGGAATAGTCTCACAGTTAAAAAGACCGAGAAAGCAACAACAGATTAGGAGCTAGAGGAAAGCTAAAAAGCCGCACTGTTATGCGTAAAAAGGAGTGCTGCTTATAACAAGCCTCACATGGTTCAATACCCAGCCAGTGGGCTTACTCTGGAAGCCAAGTAATGGTGAATATAACCACACAAGCAGGCCTCTGTGCACACTATGCTGATAGAGTAGTTTAGTGATTGCACAGTTTGGCTTTATACTGGAAACAATGATGATTGAATCAACTGGCAGAAGAAGAGACTTGTGTGTGTGTATATGTGTGTGTGAATGTGTGTGTGTGAGTCTGTGGAGTGAGAGAGAGATTTGGATTATAAACCAATATGTTACCTTCATTTCACATATCAGTACCTTTTATAATACAATGCAAAACACTTGAATAGAGAGAGAGTAGGCATACATATGAGGAATTGGACACCAGAGATAACTCTTGCTCTTGTAGTTGGATGATAGTGCCATTTGGGATCTAGGGTTTAGCAACTACAACTTTTGAGCACCAACCCACCATACTACTTTTCTAAATGAACAATTTAAATTTGGAATTAGAACCAACTATAACTCAATCAGCACACATAACTTGGCTATCTCAGTATCTGAGTCAGTTCTGTAGCAAAAAGAAAGCTTATTAATTATCATCCTATGGATCTATCTTGGAAAATAAGCTAGTTAGCAACATTACTTGTATTAAATATTTTTTGCCTTCATTGCAGAATCATCCACCAACAAAATAGTTCCTTAGGCTCAGGAAAAGCTCATCTGTCCGTATTTCTAAAGGAACATCACAAGAGTTTATCATTAGGCCAGCTAAACCTTGAAGATTGCCTACGAAATTGAGAACATTGAACTGCAAATGGACACTGAAGTATGGCAGACTATATAATTGTTTTCTTAACCTGGTAGCAAAGATGTCATTTGGCCTTAGGACAGAATATTGAGAGTCAAAACAATTTGTTATTCCACACAGACAGCTACTTGAAATTTACTCTGCCTCACATGATATAATAGAATTTTTTATGGTGACCATAGTTTATTAAATAATATCTGACAGGAAAGGATGCTGCAGTTTCATTTTGACATACTCATCAGAATACTATAGCTATATACAATATTGCAGAAACTATTACCTATGAATCCTAAACAAACATACTGCTGATCTATGGACAGAGAATTGGCTACATAGTTAGGCCTATATATATAGGAAGGATAACTGAATTCATAGTCAGCAGAGGAAATATGTGCTGATGATGGAGCATTTATTATTTTTAATTTTTATTTATTTGTTTGTTTGTTTGTTTGTCATTTATTTATTTTTTAATTTTTTAATTGTTTTATTTTATTTTGTTTTTGTTTTAAATTTTAAAATATTTTTATTTTTATTTTTTTATTATAAAACATATAATATATAATATAAGTTGAAGTAATGATATTAGTTTGATATTATAGTTTGATATTAGTTGAAGAAGTCAGTAGCGGTTGACATATCAGCCGATCCCAACACTGAGGCTGCATTACCACATTGTACAGCAACAGAGAGCCTCTGGATGAGGAAGGTGGTAGAACTCTCCTGACCCGTAATCCAGGCTAGTCGGTGGCCAGGATCTTTCAGGAGTGTCAGAGTCATGGGACCGAAACCCCCAGAAGTCTCGATGGCAATAGGGCTGAAGACGTGGGAGGGGTCCAGTTGGGAATAGTTGGCCTTCTTCCTCTCCTCTGCCAAAGCTGCAACTGCCCCTGCCTTACTGGTGGCATTGGAAGCATATGAATGAATATATCAGGGCATGTCGCGTCCCACACTAGCAACTTTCCTCTCATCCATGTGAACACTGTTATGCCATCTGGTCGCTTTACATCTGAACGATAAGACCAGAAGGCTCCAGCCAAGATGCTGAGGCGAGTGCCCTGTGGACAATGTGATTCATTGCAGCATGACAGTGGTGACAGTCTTCACTTCTGCGACAGCTTAGACCAGGCTGTCCATGGCAATCCCACAATTGATGACAGGTGTGGGGTCTGCACAGGGGAGCTCCCAGGCGGAGGCCGACTGCTATCCTGATGGTGTCATCAATCATACGTAGGCCAAGTGAAGAAATGGGCAACAGATTCAGCCATGCCCCTGACTCTTTAGCTCTAGAGGCAAGCAGACAGGCTCTGGCTTTTGTATCTGTAGCTGACTCTTGCAGTGAATCAGCTAAAGCAGAGGCATTGGCCAAGTCCAGGCCTTCTGTCTTTTTGGGCCTCGCCTTCAGGAGGGTCTCCATCAAAACCTTCCGACCAATGGTCTTTAGCATCATCCAAATACGGCAGTGGAGAGTCTTGAAGATGAGGAGGGACTATGCATTTGACAAGGGTGGAGGAGGCCAGTACTGAGCTCAAAAAAGCAGAAGGGGCGATGTCCACAGAACACCTGATACCCAAGCCTCCCAACTTAACAGGAAGGGTAGCTTGTCTCCAAACCGGAATTATTTGTTTGTTTGTTTGTTTGTTTGTTTGTGTTTGTTTATTTATTTATTTATTTATTTATTTATTTATTTATTTATTTATTTATTTATTTATTTATTTATTTATTTATTTATTTATTTATTTATTTATTTATTTATTTATTTATTTATTTATTTATTTATTTATTTATTTATTTATTTATTTATTTATTTATTTATTTATTTATTTATTTATTTATTTATTTATTTATTTATTTATTTATTTATTTATTTATTTATTTATTTATTTATTTATTTATTTATTTATTTATTATTATTATATTATATAATAATATAATAATCCAATACAATTAATGAATAAATAGATTAATAAATGGCAGTCACTCCCTAAGGCCCCCCAAGATCGAAGCAGCATTCCCACGCTGTACTGCCATCGATAAGCGCTGCAGGAGGTAAGCGGTAGCATGGCTGTCACCTGTCTCTCTCCTCAGATGTTTCCTAAGATCTTTAAGGAATAGGAGAGACTTGGGCCCAATTGCTCCAGATGTTTCAATGGCTATAGGTACGAAGAGGTGGGTGGTGGGGAGAGCACTGTATTTTCTGCACTTCCTTTCTTCAGCCATTGCTGCTACCTCTCCAGCAGCCACATTAGCCCGACTCAAATAGGAAGGGGCAAAAGTGTCCGGACATGTGGTATGCCACACCAACACCTTTCCACATCTCCATGGTACTATTGTAACCCCATCAGGTCTTTTCCCATCCGATCTCAGCAGGCCTGGAGGTGCTGGTATCTTTGCAGAGAGAAGGGCCCTCTGGCAGGGATGACGATCTTCTCCAGATAGACCTGGTGCGAGGCTACCACCAGATTCCCATCACGTTGGCGGATATCCACCCCAAGACAGCCATCATTACTCCCTTCGAACTCTGGGAGTTCCTCTGCATGCCCTTTGGTCTCAAGAATGCCGCTCAGGCATTGCAGAAGCTGATAGATGGCATCTTCCGCGGCATTGCAGAAGCTGATAGATGGCATCTTCCGCGGCGTTCCCTTCGTCTTCATCTACCTGGACGACATCCTCATCACCAGCACCACTAAACGGGAGCACGAAGTGCACCTCCAGCAGGCCTTCCACCTCCTCTCCGACAATGGGATGGTCATCAATCGGAAGAAGAGTGTTTTTGGCGTAAGCAAACTCACCTACCTCAGGTACTATGTTACCGCCTCCGGCATCATACCCCTTGAGTCCAGGGTTGATGCAGTGAATGACTTCTCCATTCCCACCGGCAAGGTCAGCCTTCAATGGCATGATCAATTACTACCACCGCTTCATGCCGAGGTTGGCAGACAAGCTTCACCCCCTCCACGATGCCACCAAAGTAAAGGGACAGACAATCGAGTGGACACCGGAGTGTCAGGCCGCTTTCCTCACCGCCAAATCTGCTCTGGTGACTGCCACCCTTCTCCATCACTCACACGCAAGTGCTAAGACTAGCATCACTGTGGATGCTTCAGACAGGGCAGTCGGTGGTCAGCTCGAACAACTGCTCAATGGCATCTGGTGTCCGGTAGCTTTCTTCTCCAGGAAGCTCTCCAATGCCGAGAGCACAGTGCCTTCGACCCCGAACTATTGGCCATCTTCCTTGCAGTGAAGCATTTTCGCCACCACATTGAAGGCCGCCATTTCACCATCTTCACGGACCATAAACCCCTCACCTTTGCCTTCGCCAGTGCCACCAAATGGTCACCTCGTCAGACTCGCCACATGTCCTTCATCAGCGAGTTCTCCACCGACGTGCGACATGTCAGTGGAAAAGACAACGTGGTCGCTGACGCCCTCTCTCGGCCCGATATTTCTGCCCTCTCCCTACCCACCATTGACTACCGTCTTCTGGCCACCGATCAGGCCACTTCGGATGAAATCACCGCCTACAATACCTCCATTACCAGCCTCCAATTCGAAAATGTCAAGTTCGACGATTGTGACACTCTCTGTGACATCTCCATGGGTCAACCTCAGCCGGTAGTCCCTAGAGAGTGGATGGGGAGGGTCTTCGATACCATCCACGGCCTTGCCCATGCCGGCTGTAGACAGCCCGACTCAACGTGCCATCTCCTCACGCTTCGTGTGGCACGGAATGAAACGTGACATCCGCAAGTGGTGCCGAGATTGCCATCCTGCCAAGCGTCAAAGATACACGGTCATGTCCATGCACCTCTCACCGAGAGTCCACCTCCTGATCAATGCTTCGGCAGTCTCCACATCAACCTGGTAGGCCCCCTCGATGAGTCCGAGGGCATGAAGTATTTTTTTACCATTGTTGACCGTTTCACCCGGTGGCCCGAAGCCATCCCACTGCCGGATTCCACCAGCGAGATCTGCGCAAAGGCACTTATCCATCACTGGATCTCTCGCTTCAGAGTGCTTGATGACATCAACTCT
Source organism: Cladorhizidae sp. MBARI D1340-BT2 (assembly GCA_028752905.1). Lineage (NCBI taxonomy): Eukaryota > Metazoa > Porifera > Demospongiae > Poecilosclerida > Cladorhizidae > Cladorhizidae sp. MBARI D1340-BT2. The sequence continues at coordinate 1,515,787 of JAQNBH010000016.1, read as the reverse complement.
GATTGTGGCCCTCAGTTCACCAGCCACTTGTGGTCACAGCTCAACTGCCTGCTCGGGCTCTCGGCCTCCAACACAACGGCGTATCGCCCACAAGCCAACGGGCTTGTTGAACTTTTTCACTGCCAGTTGAAGGGATCCCTTAAGGCCCGGCTCCAAGGCCCCCACTGGATGGATGAACTGCCGCTTGTGCTCCTCAGTATCAGGACAGCCTGGCGGGAAGACCCAGGCTGCTCCGCCGCTGATCTCGTCTACGGTACTTCCCTCTGCATCCCCGGGGAATTCCTTCCTCATGAGCCACGGGGCTCGCACGCATCCTCCGAGTTCCTCCGTCAGCTCCAGGACACCGTGCGCAATGTCCTTCCACCCGTCCACGAGTTTCACGGCAGCCGTTCCACCTACCAGCCTGCCAGCCTGGCATCCACAGGCTACGTGTATGTTCGCCATGATGCTCATCGAGGCCCATTGCAACGCCCATATGACGGCCCATTCAAGATCATCGAGACTCATGATAAGTACTACGTCCTCAATGGGAATGGCCGCCATGACTCTGTCTCTATCGACCGGCTGAAGACTGTATATGGCCAGCAAGCTGACGACCAGCCTTACCCAGTTCTTCCTCAGGCTCTCACTCCGTGCCCATTCCGGTTATTTCCACCTCAGCTAACACCTGTTGCGCCAAAGCCTACAGTATACGCTCGCTCCGGCAGAGAGATTAGGATGCCTGTCCGCTTCCTGTAGGCCTTGGTCGTTACGGTGTCCGTCACTGGGGGGGCCCTTGTGGCGCACGCATAGTGACTTGGCACTGGTCGTCCTGACCACATGAATGAACTCTATGATCTGACACACACACACACCCAATAATAGATGAATTGCTTGATTAAGAATCTTGAGATGAATATGAAATCAATTGTCTTGATTTATTAGTAGCTAAGCTCGCAGCATTATCATCCATCCTGGGACTAGATAAGGAGGGCATTTAGCCATGCACCGGATTCTTTCTTTGAAACGGCCAAAAGCCGGGCTCGAGCTAAATTGTCAGTAATTTATTCATTTATTTATTTACATCCGGTGCACATGCTAGGTGCATGTTGGCACATGGTGGATAGCTAGCTACCGGTATATATATAACAGGCTCATGCAAGGCTTAGCATCTCATTATTCCTGCTGAAGACTAGAGTATCTAGTCGAAACGTCGAGTGAATAAAATTTGAAGTTGAACAATGATGGTGATGGTTGGGATGAGCATGCAGTAATGTGGCTCTCAGTTACTGCACTATGTGACACAATTTTGAAACCAGGATCTTCTAGCTTCTCAAGACACAGTGTTTTTTTTACATCTGTACCAACCAATCATCAAATACATACATGTGTTTTCACAACTAGCACCAGCCCCACCCTCCAGTGATCCTTACGACCTGTTCCAGATAAACTCTGCATCAATCCAGCCACCTATCCTCATAGTTCTTCACCAGAGAGTCCAGATCTGCATGTCCGGCACAACTTATTGTGATGGGTGGAGTTGACTGTGAAGAGGTTGTGCGTGTTTAATGTGATGTCAGTACAAGGAGATATCATGTGACCACATCAAATGATTCTTGCCTCAAGTTTAATTTGTGGTCGACACTTATTCCTCCTCCCTATTGTATTTTTCAGCTTAAGTTATTTTGGACTCTGCTATGGTGTGGTGCAGGATTGGACCGCACATTTGCTGTTCCTAGTGCCATCACCATAAGGGCTAGAATTTTCATGTGCTCCTTAGTTCACCTTCCATTTATGTTGTTACTTATTATTATTGTTGTTGTTGTTGTTGTTGTCATTGTTATTGTTACTATTATTATTACTAATTATTATTAATTAAATATTATTAGTATTATTAATTATTACTATAGTACTAGTATTATTATTGTTGTTGTTGTTTGTTGTTGTTATGTTGTTATTGTTGTCATTGTAATTTATTCTTGTTATTGTTATTGTTATTGTTGTTATAATCATCATCATTATTATTATTATTATTATTATTATTATTATTATTATTATTATTATTATTGTTATTATTATTGTTATTATTATTGTTATTATTATTGTTATTATTATTGTTATTATTATTATTAATGTTATTATTATTGTTTATTATTATTATTATTATTATTATTATTATTATTATTATTATTATTATTATTATTATTATTATTATTATTATTATTATTATTATTATTATTATTATTATTATTATTATTATTATTATTATTATATTATATTTTAATTTTTTTAATTTTATTATTATTACATAATTGAGCAAACAGCAAACACAACATACCAAGTTCAGTAACACCTAATTAACACATATACTTATATAATAATCAATTACAAAAATACCTAAATAATACTGAAATAATATCTAATTAACAATAAATAAATAAATAAATAACTAAAAAGCTAACACGTTCAACTCCCGACTGACCCCAAAACAGACAAGGCATTCCCCCAATAATAATAATAATAATAATAATAATAATAATAATAATAATAATAATAATAATAATAATAATAATGGGACAGCAGATGGGATTGATGGACATTATTTAGATTGTACCTATACATATATATATATATACCTATATTATATATTATTATTATTATTATTATTATTATTATAAAAAAAATAAAATAAAAAATAAAAAAAAATAATAATAATAATAATAATAACAATAATAACAACAACAACAACAATAATAATGATGATGATTATAACAACAATAACAATAACAATAACAAGAATAAATTACAATTATTATTATTATTATTATTATTACATGTATTATTATATTATTACACATGTATTATTATTATTATTATTACATGTATTATTATTATTATTATTATTATTATTATTATTATTATTATTATTATTATTGTTGTTGTTGTTGTTGTTGTTATTATTATTATTATTATTATTACTACTACTACTATTACTATTATACTATTATTATTACTATTATTACTATTATTATACTATTATTATTACTATTACTATTATAACTATTACTACTATTACTATTACTATTACTATTACTACTATTATTATTACTATTATTATTATTATTATTTGTTGTTATTATTGTTGTTGTTATTGTTGTTATTATTGTTATTATTATTGTTATATTATTGTTATATTATTGTTATTATTATTGTTATTATTATTGTTATTATTATTGTTGTCATTATTGTTTTATTATAGTTGTTATTATTGGTGTTGTTATTGTTGTTGTTATTGTTGTTGTTATTCTTGTTGTTGTTGTTATTATTATTGTTATTATTATTATTATTGTTGTTGTTGTTGTTGTTATTATTATTATTATTATTATTATTATTATTATTATTATTATTATTATTATTATTATTATAAACAAACAATAATATGCCAAATAACTACCAATAAAGAACTAGCTAGCTAATTTAAGTAAGAAATAGTCATCACTTGTATACTGACTAGTGCCTAACACCGCTGCAGTGTTCCCACGCTGAATTGCAATGGAAATTCTCTGGAGGAGAAAATGATGGGAACGTGGTTCATCGCAATTATTATTATTATTATTATTATTATTATTATTATTATTATTATTATTATTATTATTATTATTATTATTATTATTATTATTATTATTATTATTATTATTATTATTATTATTATTATTATTATTATTATTATTATTATTATTATTATTATTATTATTATTATTATTATTATTATTATTATTATTATTATTATATTATTATTATTATTATTATTATTATTATTATTATTATTACTATTACTATTACTACGTATTAGTAGTAGAAGAAGTAGTAGTAGTAGTAGATGTAGCGGTAGTAGTAGTAGTAGTAGTAGTATCTTGATTACGAGTTACGGGGGGGGGGAGAGAATAAATAAAAATAGAATTCTGAGGTGACTCTCCCCCCCCCCTCCCCAGCTTTTATTTTGAGCCATGGAGTGCTTCCAAGAAGCCCAGGTTGAGTCCTCCCCCTCCCTCCATTTTCTGTTTGTAACACTTCATTCAGTTTTTAAGGTGAGCATACAAATCAATGAGAAGCTGAAGTGGGTGGCTGGTTGAAGTTGATGCGGTCCAGTGTTTCTGCTGGTCCTGGTTGTCCATATGTTATGAGAGCCTTGAGTGACCAGCTTTACTGACCCCATCATTGGCCTGGTACTGGTTGTCCATATCTTATATCCATTACATCTAGTGCATATATAGTAAGGCCATGGCTTGTGTTAGTGTCAGGGTATTGGCTAGGATGAAGTCTGGTATGATGAGGCCAAGTCTTGTGTTGGTGACAGGGTAATGGGTAGGATGAGGTCTGGTGCATGATAAGGCCATAGCTTGTGTAAGTGTCAGGGTAATGGCTAGGATGAGGTCTGGTGCATGGTGAGGCCATGGCTTGTGTTAGTGACAGGGTAATGTCTAGGATGAGGTCTGGTGCATGGTGAGGCCATGGTGACAGGGTAATGGCTAGGATGAGGTCTGGTGCATGGTGAGGCCATGGCTTGTGTTAGTGACAGGGTAATGGCTAGGATGAGGTCTGGTGCATGGTGAGGCCATTGCTTGTGTTAGTGACAGAGTAATGGCTAGGATGAGGTCTGGTGCATGGTGAGGCCATTGCTTGTGTTAGTGTCAGGGTATTGGCTAGGATGAGGTCTGGTGCATGGTGAGGCCATTGCTTGTGTTAGTGTCAGGGTATTGGCTAGGATGAGGTCTGGTGCATGATAAGGCCATAGCAGTGTCAGGGTATTGGCTAGGATGAGGAGGTCTGGTGCATGGTGAAGCCATGATTTGTGTTAGTGACAGGGTAATGGCTAGGATGAGGTCTGGTGCATGGTGAGGCCATGGCTTGTGTTAGTGACAGGGTAATGGCTAGGATGAGGTCTGGTGCATGGTGAAGCCATGATTTGTGTTAGTGACAGGGTATTGGCTAGGATGAGGTGGTCTGGTGCATGGTGAGGCCATGACTTGTGTTAATGATAGGGTAACAACTTCCCAACAGATTACTGGCCTTCTGTTTTCAAACAGTAAAACTATCACAGCAAAGTTTATGAACACTCCACAGGAAAGCAAAGGCAGTGCCTGAGCTGTTTTTCTATTGACTGTGCAGTAGCTCTTCATTATGCCGAGGACCCAACCTAATTATGTTGAGATATCTCTAAAATGAGACGTCACCATTTTAATTGCTTTTCCTTGTACAAGTGCTGCAAAACAATGACGGGAAGTAAAACAACTTCAAGGCATTCAACTCCAGGCCCGTACCCAGACTTCCGAAAAGGGGGGTTCCATCACTGGTGTAATCTTTACCTAATTATATACCTGTTAAATTTACAGTATAGCCTATAGTGCCTCGTATCAGGATTTTGTATGCTACATTATGTTTTCTGACCCCAACTCTATTGCACCCAACTCTATTGCATACTAAAGAACATACGTTTCGGTTATGGAACACCCAGTTTCCCAAGGGTCCATAACTCTGAGGTCCTACTTTATATAAGATATCATGTTATTTATTATATATTAATTTATTAATAAGATAAACTAATTAAACTATAAATTATATACTCAATAAACAATAATAAACAATATTATCATGTAGCTATCTACTCCACTCATAGAGAATAGTACAAATAGAACTACTGTGATATTTTACCATATCGCGTACTTGTTATTACCTACTTGTTATTACCTACTTGTTATTACCTACCCGATATGCGCATGCTCAGTAAAGGTTTGCGCATCCTCAGTCCCATGATAAATACATTATTGAATTGATACGGTGAAATATCACTCGTCTGATTGGCCGGTATTTTCACTCGTGCCTGCGGCACTCGTGGAAATACTAGCCACAGACTCGTGATATTTCCCCGTATCAATGTAATAACGTATATATATTTTTCTTTTCTTCTTTTCTTCTCCTTCATATTAATATACAAATAAATCAATATAAGTGCATGTAAACAATTATGATGTAGTCTGTTCATATGATGTGCATTAAAAACTGTCAATTGCAAAACATTGGAAAGACAACCATCATGAAGTTCAGGATGAAAGGCAGAAGCTCAGGTACAGGAACTTCAGGTAAAATGGCTCAATATAGATTATATATTATGGAATTCCAGAAATACACTGCTCAAGTGCAACCTGATCTAGATCAATATGATGCTGGTAATGTATATGCATCAATGCCAGAGATATCAATCGATCTTCGGTCATACTACATCTCATAAAATTACGTAATCTGTGTACAGCACTAGCATTTTGTCCACATTCACAGGAAGTGACGGGTATGGTGCAAGCAATCTTCAATAAGGTGTATACATTGGGGAACAAAAGTTGATCACACTCTTTCAGGGCAGTAGCACAGGTACGGGCCTTTCTGAAGCAGGCATGCAGACAAAACTTTGTTTCCAACGGCCAAGTTCTTGGTCAAAAAGCTCAGGTGATGGCAAATCACTAAAATAAACATCCACACTATCAGAAAAAGTTACATCATTCTTCGTACACAAAATAGAAAGGATAAGACATACAACGAGGATGAAGTTTTGGATAATGGTGAGAATCGAGTCTCTAAGTCACATATTATATGGTCAACAAAGGAGAGCCACATATATTTTAAGCCACTCCTCAATTGTACTTGTCACTACATTAGGCCTGTTTCTCTGCCTCTCACAGCTCCTGGGCTTACATGGCTGCACATTCACTGATGACGCCATTCTTTCAGCATGTATACATATATATTTTATGAAATTCATTATTGCATATTACCTTGTAATGTGATAAAACACCATCAATCTGCTGAAATCCCTGAACTACATCGAGTGTTGTACTCTGTAACTTCACTATAATGCAGCCACATGTGAAAGAAACTGATAAATAATCAGGAAAACAATAATGAACTCAAATTCTATGAGAGCATGCAGAAGAGAAGTGGCTTTGCTTCTTGACTCATAATCCCACACAGCATTACTCAATGTGCAATCCAAGTCCTATTCCTTCGAAAGCAGTGACCATAAATTTATAACATCCATAGAAATGTGAATATGCAGAGTGTCTTGCTGCTAACGGGGTTCTGTCCTGGTTCACTCCGCTCTTCTTCGACTTCTACCCACCCATTTGAAATATTTCAGAAGCCTGCTAGTGCCCAACGGTAACTTTCTCTTGCTCGCCATTATCAGCTGCCAACCCTTCTGCTCAGAAAAACAAGCACATGTGACGTAAGATACCTTACCAGCTTTTCTGCAAGTTGTAAGGGGGGGTTCGAACCCCTCGAACCCCCCCTGGGTACGGGCCATAACTCCACTCACTGTATCTGCCCCAGAGGGTAGAATGTCAAAATGTGGAGAATGATGACAAGTCATGTGATACCACATGCAGTAAATGAATCACACACGTGATACCACATGAAGTAAATGAATCAGACATGTGACACACATGCAGTAAATGAACCAGACATGTGATACCACATGCAGTAGTAAATGAATCAGACATGTGACACACATGCAGTAAATGAATCAGACATGTGATACCACATGCTGTAAATGAATCAGACATGTGACACCACATGAAGTAAATGAATCAGACATGTGACACAACATGCAGTAAATGAATCAGACATGTGATACCACATGCTGTAAATGAATCAGACATGTGACACCACATGAAGTAAATGAATCAGACATGTGACACAACATGCAGTAAATGAATCGGACGTGTGTTACGCATGAAGTAAATGAACCAGACAAAAAGAATGGGCAAGTATTAATTGCTTAATTTTCATCACTGACTAGCTAGTATTTCACAATCGCTGATGTAAAAAATGTCGCTTCCATGGAAAGATATCAACTATTTTGCAGGCTCCAGTAAGGCGTGCAGTTGGGAATAATAGTACAAACTCACACAAATATTTACTTCAGCATTTATGTTGTATATATATATATTGTTTGTCAAAGTAACTTGCTATCTAGAGGAAAAATCAATATTTATCTACAGTATATAGGAAACAAATTAAAGGACTGAGCACAATGAATTTGAGGATTAATATTGAGCAAACATCTTGCAGATTCAATAAGGATCCAGAAATTGAGCAGCAATCCAGGATTGGCAACACAATCCTAGCATCCTAGGATTGAGCTGCTCATCCCAGGATTGCCCCAATTCCAGGTTTAAGTGTGCTCAATGCTAGGATTCATATGCTTAATTAATCCTAGGATTGTGCATGCAAACCAAGTATAGGAATGCGCAGTACAATCTTTGGATTAAGCATATTCCGGGTTTGCGCGTAGCATATATATATTTCTTAGATTTGTATTTTTTGTTCCTCATCATTGAAGAAGTTGCTCAGGATAACACCAGAACCAACTAATCATAGCAGAATTAAAAGAACGCACATTCATATGCACCTTTGGCTTCTCTACCACAAGATTGTTTCCATAGTCAACAAGAGTTCTATCATACCAAGATCTAGCAGAACACAGCTGTGTTGGAGCAATTGTGGTGCTGAGAGATAATGGATAACCTTTGACAAACAAGCGTTCTCTCTATCTACCAGCATCCTAAGCATGGTAATGTGAGGGCCGGTGGTGACAGCTTCATTAGAATAAGAGCGGCGTTGGCTAGTGGTGTTGCTTAGTTTCGGCCTGGGGAAAGCTCAGGTGTCAGAGTCTCTTTGCAGCAAGTTATTGACAGCTGAGGAGATTCCCTTTCCTCTGCACCAAGCCTCCCTAATTTCCCCTCATCAAAACCTCATGTTTGCTCCCCAGCCATTGACACATGAAGTGGAACCTCCCCTTGTAATCCTATCAAATATCACATGAATGACTAAGCTCAGGTCAACTGAGCAAGTCTTTGGAATGCATGCAGTCTTGTTAAGAAGTTGTCATTTTTTCAATCTTTAGTTCACAGTAAATGTCTAGTGTGTTTGTGGGACAGAAACATGCTCTCTAATAATATCTACAATAGTGAAATTCCTCCCACAAACATAAATTTTTTCGCTGTGACAGGGAAGGGAGAGGGGGCAGTGACCTACTTTGTTTCTGAAACAATAAAGTCTAGACAATTCCCCAGTTCATCCTCTGTGGAGAGTGTCATAGTTGAACTAGAGGCATCACCTAAGTTGATAGTCTGCAGTAACCCTGCTTCTGCAGATGAGTGACTTCTAGAATGTTTTGGACTCAATGGGTCATCACCAGAACAGTGTGACCTACTTGTTATTGGAGATTTTAATATGCCTGCAATACTCTCTCCTCTACAAGCACTCCATCCTCTTTATGTGACTTGCTATTTGAAAATAATTTGCTTCAAGTAGTTATGAAAGAAACGCACAAGTAAGGACATATCATGGATCTAGTGTTCACAGGTAGATTAACAGACGTGTCAACAAGTGTATTAATTAATCCAAAGACAGGTCAATGCAACTCCTTTAGTGCTTCCTTTAGTACTTCAATTAACACCCACACTGAATACTCTCAACAAGAGCATACATTTATGAACACTACGCTAAGACTGATCTGGAAGGATTAGATTTGAGATTGTTGTATGTTAATTTCAGCCAGATAACCTTGCCATCATGGCAATCACTCATGGGCATTGGTGAAAGAGGAAATTGTGCAGGACTCAGTCACTGTGAACAGTTTGTCCCCAAAAATCAAACTCTCCAGTCGAGAGTCCAAAGTGCTGAATGTCTTACCAAATACTGCCCTATAGTTTCAAGAACTTGCAGACTACCTACAAACAAGAGTGATGACAGACTAAAGGTTGGTTCATAAAAGCATTCATGCTCCTCAGCTGAGAGAAGGCCAGCCAGCAATGGTGTGTGCTCTGTGCAGGCGAGTGCACCACTTTAAACCATGCCACCACAGGAGGCCACAACAGCGGTCCTTGAGGTCAGTCCAGAGGCACATACAACCATCACAATATATTACATGTACACTGCATAGCTAGGAAACCCACACCCCCACAAGAAGTTTGAAGGCTAACCCCTTACCTATTTAAACTCGAAAAGCACTCAGATGCTGTGAGAGATGAAACTGAAAGTGGTTGTCATGCAGCCATACATGATATCACACACCACACACATGCCCCATACTCACCACTACTATATATAACAGGATATTGGTGTGGGCTAGGAAGCACACACTCTGTGTGGGGTAGTAGCCACAAGGGCTAATCCTTTTGTCTCCAAAAGGTGGTGTGACATAGTGGTGGAGCTCTCTCTCTCTCTTCACACAAACACACAAACACACACACAAGTCCAGGATGAAGTGTGCAGCCCTTGATTCATGTCAGACACACACGCACACACACACACACACACACACACACACACACACACACACACTACAAGCTCATAGATGAAGTATGCAGCCTTGATTCATGTCACATGCACACCACACACACACACACACACACACACAAAGAAAGAAGTTTATATATAGGTTTTATACAGGATTTTTGGTTGGGGTGGGGGTGGGGGAGAAATGTACCCAGCTTAGATTTTTTTCAATGCTTACACATACTAGTATGTAGCTGGAAAGTGTTAGCCACTGATTTTGGCTGTGGGTATAGCCTACATTTGCATTTGCCATACTCAGTCACTTGCTAAACGTATTGCTTTATAAAATTCTGTCTTCCAAATTGCTATAATGTTCAATTTTCAATAATATTAATGACTTTTTGAAAATCCTGGGGGTGGGGGGGGGGGGGGGGGGGGGGACTCAAGGCTCTCATAAGATATGGACAACAAGGCCCAGGCCAATGATGGGGTCAGCAAAGCTGGCAACTCAAGGCTCTCATAAGATATGGACAACCAGGACCAGCAGAAACACTGGACCATCATCCCTTATTGCATCAACTTCAACCAGCCACCCACTTCAGCTTCTCATTGATTTGTATGCTCGCCCTACAAACCGAATGAAGTGTTACAAACAGAAAATGGAGCGAGGGGGCGGACTCAACCGAGGCTTCTTGGGAACACTCCATGGCTTCAAAATAAAAGCCACCTCAGATTTAAAAATTAATTTTTTATTTTTCCTGCTTTATTTTTCCTGCAACTCGTCAACAATAATGATGATATTAATATAATAATAACAACAACTTACAATTTTTGGAAATTGATTTTCAATTAACGCCCATTACACATTTTAGCACCTAATGAAAACACTCACTGTAGCCACTTGTGCTAATTTCAACTGTCTTGCACTTTCCAATTAGAGCAACTGCTGGGCATGGGGGACCCAACTTTGACAACCTGTACCTTGGGTATGGTTGTATTTATAAGACAGTTTTTAGTATCAAAAGAGAGGACACAGAGAGAGCTATCTTTTGAGAATTCATGAAGTGTGCAGAATTTATGGAGCTCCAAACTCGTAACCACACTTTTTAAACACTTCGTAAAGTATGGTATTGACCCCCCTAATAAACCCACATTATTTAAGACAGGTGTCCCATCCCATTTGTTATGGGTGAATGTAGTGAATACATACATAGATACATACATAGATAGCATATGCCATGCACGGCAATATTAAGTTTTCAATCCAACTCCCTGCGAGGGCTTGCTTTACTCGCCTATCAAGTTGTTTTGATATTTTAACGTCTTCAAAGGTTGAGAAATTTAGAAACACGTATTTGGAGCTAAATTCTTTCACAGGTAGAGTACTGGTTGACCAGAAAAAGGTATGCTACTGAAGCAGAAGGTGTTTTCACACCTGCTACACTCCAACTTATAACGGAGTATTTACTACAAACTCTGTCTGCAGCCAGGCTGCTATGTTCTTTTGCATAAGGTGTGTAAGGTTTGGTATCTTGTGTGTTAATAGACTGGAGGCCAAGGAAGAAGTTGTGGTGATGAATATTGGTGCAAAGTAAGATTTAGATTATTTGCTTCAATTGTCATTTATTTCATAGCTATCAAGAAGCTAGTAGCTATTGCCAATCAGGTAAAGCCTAAACCTGGGAACGGCCAAAAGGGGGAAAAGCTTAAAACATATCATGATGAAATGTTGGAAATGGTGCTGGCTAGATTATGAACACATGAAGATTGCAAGTGGTCTATTGAAAAAATAATTTCCAAAGCTAGTTGGATTGTATAACCCAGTTTTCGGTTAAAATCTGACATTTCCAAGTGACCTTGATCCCTTTCTTTAAGTTATACATGTGCATACCAACCACTGGATTACAGTGGCTAGTGTGTATCACCTTACGTTTATGACAGCAAGTACAATCGTTGAAGATTGCTTCTTTAAATGCATACAGCTGAGAATAATATTGATTTAGAGATTCAAAAAAAATTCGGTATCAAGTAAGAAGTTCTCACTGTGGATTGTTTGCAATTGCCTATGCTACTGACGTTGCCTATGGCAATAATTCAGCCAGCTATAAAGTATAAGCAACACCTGCTGCGATCACACTTTTTGAACTGTCTAAAGTGTAAAAAGCTAACAAAACCATTTACTTCAGAGATAATTTGTTCAGGAAAGAGCTCATCAATATCTATTGCTCTTGCCGACTTCCTGATAATGGAGGAGAAAAAATGGCCCAACAGATAGATCGCAAAAAGTGGTCCTATGTCATAATGAGAAAATTCCAAAGAAGAATCATTGTGCCATCTGGAGATATGAACAATGTGGATAAGACTAATCAAACTCAGTTTATGCAAGACACTAACTACAATGTATTTGTAGTTGGTGGAGGTGATATCATCGTGTGTTAATATAATTATAACCTGTACTTATTATTCTCAGATGGCCATGAAGAAACCATCCATAGCTATAAAGAAAGCAGGCAGGCTGATCATTCCTAATCATAAAAAGGGTATTGTATAATTAATGGAGCAACTCTGATTGCCCTACATTATACTTAATTTATAGCAACAGGTCTAGCTATAGAGAGCTCCGTGAGTTGCTTCCAATTCCAATAGTTACACGTGACAATGGCCGGCCCTTCTTAGGTTTAGGAATGATCAGCCTGTTTTCTTCATCTTAACTATATGTGGAGGTATTATTATGAACTTTTGACAACCGCATAATGAATGTGGGTAGTAGCTGTGTTACAATGTATATGAACAGTGTGGGTTGTGGACAGACACCACCAGTAATACCTCGCTAGGATCAAATCCGCTGCCACGGTACAAATATGCTAGCTTACATACTGTCCTAGGGAACGAATTCACAAGTAGAACCAAATTCGCTGCTACACCAGCAGAAACTTGGCAGCCCTTGAATCACTAAGTGAGAAATATGACAAACACAACAATAACCACACTAGCTGAGTCACTGGTCGTTCAGAAAACCTAGGTGGAAATATGACGTAGATACGATCCCACCGCTGCCTCCATAATTATATGAACATTAAAAAAAGAGGACACATTGTGTGTGCATTAAATGGAGTATAAAACAGTGAGTGTTTCCTTAACAAAATGTTGAGCAATCATATCGGTAGTCTCATTGGGTGCTGTTCTGACCCTCGATTAATTTTGACTGCATACCACCACTTTTCCATCGCTGTACTGAACCATGATTGCTTCCATCTGTAGAAGCGCTGCAGTGAATTATGTAACTTTCCTCAAGCGTTTTAGAGCAGCAGCAACAGATTACGGTGCAAGTACAAAGCTTCTTTCTTGGTCGGGCACTGGAAAAAATTTGGGCTACCTTAAGATCATAGAATGTCTTTGCCAAGACAGATGTGCAACTCATTGACTTGTAACTATGGACTGCTTTAGCAGTGTGAAATGCAAAAGCACCTTCTGCTGCAGTAACTGCATCCTTTGAATCCCTGCCCGGTTTTATCAAATAACATCAAATAACCAGTCAATTTTTGAGAGCTCTTTCCTCGACTGTTTTCTCGAGCTTGTCTGTGTCCACATGAAATTTTAAATCTTTATTTGCCACGGAAACGTAATTACTAGCTCTCCCATCATGCACTCACTCCTCTCGGACCACTTCGAAAATAAGGGAATTGTGTCTTCAGTTCTGAATTGAATTTAGTCGTTCATTTTGGCATTGTGCAGTGTTAGAAAATATTGGAGCTCTGGAGTAACATACCTGTGCGCGCCGCCTCAACTGTCAACCACAACGATTCTTATCACGTTGCACTCGGGGATGAAACGCGTTGAGCAAGTTGGTAAGTCGGACAGTAAGCGCCAGCTGGGACAGGTACGCTCAGGGTACAGTACACTGTGGTTAATTAAACAACGAACAGATGAGGGAAAAGGGGAAAAGAAAAAAAAATTGAGGAATCGGGGAAAAACCGGACGTATGGTAACAGGTTCACTCTCGAGAACAGACACGTAATTACTTTTGTCTGTGAGAACAATTACATCACTGGTAGAAGTCGACAATTCGCCACACGAAGGAGAATCTTCTTCTCACCCTCAGTGAAAATGTCGGCTAAACGTAAAAAAGCGGCGAGCAAGATATTATCTGAGCTTAGTGATGTATACGAAAAAGACTCTTCAGAGTTGGACCACAGCAATGAAGACAAAATTGCTGCACCACAACATGTTGCAAGTCGTGATCAACCTCTGGAATCAGATTCAGCCAATGAAAACTTAGTGCAACAAATGAAAGAAGCTGCAAAATACTACCTCAAAGATGAAGAAGCTGGCGCTGCTTTTATGAAAAGAGCTTTCGAGTTGTATTACAGCAATGAAGACGAAATTGCACCACGACATTTTGCAAGTCTCGATCGATCTCTGGAATCTGATTCTAACGAGACAGCTAACTTCAGGCAACAACTGAAAGATGTTGCGGATATTTACTTCGACGATGAAAAAGATGGCGTTGCTTTTTTGCTGGCCAATTTTCTCGATGTTCAAGAATCCGAGGAGTGGATAAAGTCCGATTCTGATGCTTCTCCAGCAAGTATGAAGACGTTGGAGGATGCTGAGGCTCTAGTTTTGTCAGGTATGATAGTGTGTATTTGGTTTAATAGTGACTTGTGAGCCCACCTTACAAAAACTCTGCTGATAAATTGTGCTCTGCTAATGAGATTTCAAAGATAAAAAGATAAGCTTGAATTAGGGCTAATTCACAGAATTTGAAAGCCCTAGCCATATTCATTTTTGATAAGTTTTGATAAGTTGCTCATTTATCTGATAAAGGTGATTTTAGTGAGGGACACTCACAAGTCAGTCGTGCTGTGCTGTGTGTATTATCATGTGTCTGTGAATATGATGGTATTTATATTTTCACAAAGAAATCGAGCCCAAAGTAGAAGTATTTGACGTCCCCATCACGGAGGAAGTGGTAATCCATACTGTTTGCTTCAAATCTGGCCCTCAAAGTAGCAAGTCCCACAAAGTACCTCTCGTCATGGTCCACGGTTTTGGAGGGGGAAATCCTGTGTTCCATAAAATCTATGGTCAACTCTCCAAGGACAGGTGTGTGTATGGCATTGATCTTCCTGGCTTTGCCCTCAGCTCTCGAGTGAAGTTTTCCGACGATGCCACGAGCTGTGAGAATAGGATTGTTGAACTGATAGAAAGCTGGAGGAACAAAATGGACTTGGATACAATCATCCTTCTTGGTCACAGTTTTGGGGGCTATATCTCAGCAGCGTACGCTCTCAAGCACTACAAGCACGTGCATCACTTGCTCCTAGTAGACCCATGGGGAGTTCTCTCTCAGAAAGAAGATGACAATAAGCAATCCAAACATATCTTTCAAGAAGTTCTAAAAAAGTTTTTTGGAATATTAAATCTTAACCCATTTCAAGCGATTCAGGGATTAGGACCTATGATCGGTATGTTGGCAGACCTAATATCTTACTCACACTGTTGTATCAATTAGTATGAAATTCCTTGTGCTATTTCTGGTCAAGTAAAGTTGGCATGAGAGTGGGGAAAAGTGACCCTACATATATATATATATAGTGTATATATATATATATGTGCAACTAGAACCTGTAACTTATTGCCAAGTTAAAACTTCAAGCAAGGTGAATAGACGTGCATGCCCAATTTTATTTTAAGCACTGATAACTTGGCACATTTATGTATAGGTGGGTGTGTATGTATGTTGCAAGAGAACTTTTATTCTAAAAGGAAAATCTAACATGCACGGGTGGTAAAGGCTCTTGTTATGTTTTCTTACATGCATTCATGGAAAAAGGATATCTATTGCAATCTGCAGTTGTTTCTGTTCATCATCTTCTTCAAGTTTGCTCATGCAGTATAGCATAATATAAATGGCATATGATGTGGATTTAATATTGCACACATTCTGTAATGCTATGGTAATCTTGTCAACCAGGTTACGATGTGTTCATGTGTAAGGAAGTTGTGCTTGCTGGGATAATAACATACTAATTACGCATAATTAGATATTCCCAACAGCATTCCAAATCCCAATGGCAGCCACCAGCAAAACACTGTATGTTTTGAATTTGTCGTGCATAAGAAAGTTTGCCTCGAACTATATAGAGCTTTGCTGCTGGGACAAGGAGACATATAATTTGGTACCACTAATAGCCAACAGCATATACCAAATCTCAAACTGAAGAATGCGATATGAGCAAGGACAATGAATGTATGCGAGAAGATGTGCCGTACATATCACATGCAGCAGACCTCAGCCTTATCAATTTTATGAGCATGAGCTTGCAGACTTGAACTAATTAATTGAAACTGCACACTCTTGATCAGACCCCTATAGTTGTCGACAGTCTCATAAGAGAAACCCAGTGAAGCAAGGCTCAAAGAGAATCTGAAGGCCTGCACACGCAGTGTGCATTTCAATGTGCATTTGGTGTTGTCCACACGGACCACACCAAATTCGGATTACTTCCCAACACGCACCAGATCCAGTGTGCCTTGAGTGGTGGTTTCATTAAACTAGATGTTTCATAAGTGTTTGTTAAGGAGAACTGCTTCACATCTTACAATAACATTCTCTTGAGATTTATTTGTTGACATTTGTAGATGCAGTAGATAAGAGTTGGTGTGATATTATATACTAATTAGCTATAGCCCAATAATCTCTGTTGCTAGCATAGACTGGTGCAGCAGCTATATATGCAGGTGTGGTTTGTAGCTAGAGCTTTCTAACAGCACTCAATTGAAAACAATATGTTCGGTAGGTCTGTGTCAGGGAGCACTGTCCCTGCAGCAGGCAGAGGTTGCAGAGCTCCCCGACAATGACACACTTCTGTGAACACACCACCCATCACGGAGGATGGAGGATGTGGGTGACAGGAGGTGATGAACAAACTTTGAACAATACTCAGGGTGCTGTGTAATTAGAGACATCTGACTGGTTGTGGCTTGCAGATGTAATAATCTGGTTATGTAACCTGTACAGTAGTTGACCTTATATGGTGATATCTGTAAGTGGGACGTGGAAGCCTATGGTACCCGGAACCCAACCTATTCATTCTGCGCCAGGTCATAATTGTGAATGCTCTGCAAACATAATTAGACATTAAACCAAACCACCATTATCAAACAGACGAGCTGGCAGTGAACAGATAGAATCAGACGATGTAGACAGAGCAGGTGAAGGGTTTGTCAGCAGGAATAAGGCAAATCCTTGACAGTCTATTGAACACCACACAATATATTTTCATTGTAGCTACCCTAAGCTGTGAGCTCTTACTGGCTAAATTTTCATTTATGGATTTCATTCTTTGTATCACGACTAGACCCATGCAGTAGCTATAGCTTCAGTCGAAGGTTGTAGCTAGAGCTTTCTCACAGACCTCAAGCACTCTATTGAAAACCACAATAGCTATATTGCAAGTAAGTTGTGTGGCTAGCCTAGCTGTGTGCCCTTAGGAACTTGGTATCTAATTAAGTAAATTTCCATTTGTGGACTTCCTTTTTTGAACCAAACCATGACCCATGCAGCAGCTCCAGCAGCTGCTTTGAGTTTCTCTGCTCTATTTTGAACATTTTATGGTAAGTAAATTACTAGCTGTAGGTAAGTAGCTATAGGCTGTGTAGAAAGGATAGACAGTTGCATTTTTAATATAATTTTTATTTTTACTTATGGTTACAACTTTAGAGCTCCGTAGATTCTGCAAACTTCATGGTATGGACTTGATATATAGCTCAAAAGATAGGTCTCTCAGTGTGCTTAAAATATGTTTCATGTGTATAACTATAGGCAAGTTACTAGACCCTAAAGTGGAGGGACCTCAAAAACCTGAATCCCAAAAACCTCAGCTCCAGATTGCTAAGTGCTAAAGATTTGCCAGTGGCTAGAGGAAGCCCTAGGCTATTCAATGACCTTTTTTATTAGGCGTTAAAATGTAAGTACATGGTCAAGCGCACGGGTGGAAAATGATTTTTAACGATTTTTAACGTATTTATTTATTTATTTATTTATTTATTTATTTATTTATTTATTTATTTATTTATTTATTTATTTATTTATTTATTTATTTATTTATTTATTTATTTATTTATTTATTTATTTATTTATTTATTTATTTATTTATTGTTCTTACTTACTTACTTAAAAGGACATTGTACTCTATACTACTATGTATGTCAGCAGCTTATTTTCCACTCGCGCGCTTGACCACGTACTTACATTTTAACGCCTAATGAAAAAGGTCATTGGGGCTTCCCCTAGCCACTGGTACCAATTTCAAATCTTTAGCACTAATCAATGGAGTTATTTTGGCTGGGCTTTTTGGGATTCAGGTTTTTGAGGTCCCTCCACTTTAGGGTCTAGTAACTTGCATATAGTTATACCTATGAAACATATTTTAGTATCAAAAGAGAGAACACAGAGAGACCTATCTTTTGAGCTATATATCAAGTCGATACCATGAAGTTTGCAGAATCTACGGAGCTCTAAAGTTGTAACCACAAGTTAAAAAAAGTTTAAAAAAAAATGCAACTGTCTCCCCTTATTAAGTAGCTTACCTGAGGGTGCTTCTCAGTCATTTGTGCTCACAGAAGTTGTAGATCTAGGATAGCTCAGGTAGTCCTCCACCTGCTTCCTGTGTAGTTCAGGTAGTCTTCCATATGTTCCTGGTAGATCAGGCCTTCTACCTCCTGCTTCATGGGTAGCTCAGGTAGTCTTCCATATGTTTCCTGGGTAGCACAGGAAGTCTTCCACCTGCTTCCGGTGTAGCTCAGGAAGTCTTCCACCTGCTTCCTGTGTAGCTCAGGAAGTCTTCCACCTGCTTCCTGTGTAGCTCAAGCAGTCTTCCACCTGCTTCCTGTGTAGCTCAGGAAGTCTTCGACCTGCTTCCGGTGTAGCTCAGGAAGTCTTCCACCTGCTTCCTGTATAGCTCAGGAAGTCTTCCACCTGTTTCCTGTGTAGCTCAGGAAGTCTTCGACCTGCTTCCTGTGTAGCTCAGGAAGTCTTCCACCTGCTTCCTGGGTATCCCTTCATGAGGGACAGAGTTGAACTGCAAGGAAATAGAAATGTTAGCAAACAATAGCTAATGTTATCCTGAGATGTAATAGAATTCTCTTTACCATCTGATGTAGGATGTCTGGTGTGTTACACTGCACATTATATCAACATCGTGTCACACTGCATATTATGTCAACCTTGTGTAACACTGCCTGAGTATATCAACCTCGTGTTACACTGCATATTATATCAATCTCGTGTCATACTGCAACCTTGTGTTATACTTTGTATGTATATCAACCTTGCATTACACTGCATATGTCAACCTCATGTTACACTGCATGTTATGTCAACCTTGTGTTACACTGCATATTATGTTAACCTCATGTTACACTGCATATGTATATCAACCTCATGTTACACTGCATATTATGTCAACCTCAGGTGGTCATCTCATTAAGATGGTAATGAATAAAGTTGACAAAGAAGATTATGGTCAAAATTGCATCAACTATTTTGTCCAAGCCGTCATGAGAGGGAGACCAACGTGAGTTGATATAATCCCTTTTTAGAGCACCTTCAACTAAAATGATCTCTTAAAGGAGGTGGTCTCTCACTAGAGGTGGGAGGAACAATGGAAGATGGTTTCAGGCCCCCTGGTTTAACATGGTTTCAGGCCTCCTGGTTTAACATCGTTTCAGGCCCCCTGGTTTAACATTGTTTCAGGCCACCTGGTTTAACATGATTTCAGGCCACCTGGTTTAACATGGTTTCAGGCCACCTGGCTTAACATGGTTTCAGGTTACCTGGTTTAACATGGTTTCAAGCCCCCCTTGTTTAACATGGTTTCAGGCCATCTGGTTTAACATGGTTTCAGGCCACCTGGTTTAACATGGTTTCAGGTTACCTGGTTTAACATGGTTTCAGGCCACCTGGTTTAACAACTTTAAGTGGCTGCATTATGGTATTGTGCTGGATGCTGCTATAAGCTTCACATGCTGCAAGGCTGTACAGGATAGTAGAGCTGTGGTCACTGGTGAGACTGAGCGAGCCTTTCTAGTGAAGGGCTTTACAAACTGGAAGGACGGCACACGTAGCTTTTCCAAGCATGCAAGGTAACACAAGAGAGAGAGAAAGTCAAGAAGAAGATTAAATGCGAGTTCAAAGATCTGATTGGCCAGTCTTCACTGCCATCTTCCAGTCTTCACTTCCATCTTCGTCTTCACTTCCATCTTCCAGTCTTCACTGCATCTTCCAGTTTTCACTTCCATCTTCCAGTCTTCACTTCTATCTTCCAGTCTTCACTTCCATCTTCCAGTCTTCACTGCATCTTCCAGTCTTCACTTCCATCTTCCAGTCTTCACTGCATCTTCCAGTCTTCACTTCCATCTTCCAGTCTTCACTTCCATCTTCCAGTCTTCACCGGTCTTCACTTCCATCTTCCAGTCTTCACTTCCATCTTCCAGTCTTCACTGCATCTTCCAGTCTTCACTGCATCTTCCAGTCTTCACTGCATCTTCCAGTCTTCACTGCATCTTCCAGTCTTCACTGCCATCTTCCAGTCTTCACTTCCATCTTCGTCTT